>SJYG01001381.1:26884-101799 GCA_006410535.1 Litocranius walleri
GTTGGGGAGTGAGGGAAAAAATTGGAAGACTGTGATTGATATAAACACACTATATTCAGGAGGCTTTTGAAGATCATAAATTTGCAACAAATTGGAAGGAATTACTATAACCCAAGTGACCCAATTGATATCCCAAATCATAGGTTTGTATGAAGTGGAAAATGTTTATTTCTTAGGTTTAGTCACAGACTTTGAAAGTGATGTTCTACTGTGAAATGGGAAGATTTACTATGGCCTTAATGGCACCCATCACATTAAGCGAACGTTTAACTTGGCTTGAACGATAAAGGAGACATTCCAAAACACTTGGAGCTTAAAAGATCATATGCCATTTATCTGTCTTGGGGAAAAAGCATGAAGCTGTGCAGCAAAAAGTTTATATTTGCTCTCAGGTAACGAAATTTGTCAACTAATGACAATTGCTTCAAAAATTACTGTGGCGTATCAGGATTGCAGCTTATGTGGTTTAGCTTTACTAAAATAATTATAGGTGTTTTCAATTAGATTTTTCAAGTTTTAAATCAATATGAATAATAAAGTTTAATAAAATTACTGTATCAATTTAAAATTGAACTTGAAAAGTTATTATAATTCTATTATAAAATAATTTTCATTGTTGGAGATCTTTAAAAGATCAGTCTTTATATGGAAAAGATAAAATATAAAAGATAAAAACTAATTTCCCCAGGACTTATAGTTTTGACCTAGTTAATAAAGGAAAAAAGCATAACTTGATACTTACAAAACATGCTAGGATATTCATAGAGGTTACTTCGTAGCATTCATTCTGTTTGATAAGTTGGTGATTTGGCCTGGCTTCACCACTTCTATTTTTCAGTATGAAAATAGCATCATGCTTTGCACTGATGTCAGTCATGAAGTCCTTCAAAGTGAAACTGCTTTAGATTTCATGTCCAACTTGCATCATCAAACTGAAGAACACAAATTTCAGGAACGACTTTCTAAAGAATTGATAGGTTTAATTGTTCTTACCAAGTAACATTTTGTATAATGCAAAATAATTTTACTAGTCTTGCCTTTATAGTTCTAAAACATTAGTGAGAAAGTAAGGTTTACAGTTGAAAGGTTGGAATAGCATAAAAATAGAGGAGGGATACTTATAACCTTTCTTAAGAACAAAAGTGTTGGAGGAATATATTCATCTGAACAGGAGAAACAGCCAATGCTTTCTATCCTTTTTAGTTTTAATTTCCGTCTATAATAATAATTGTATAAGTTTCTGATAGCTACTTCCCCATCCATATAGCCTAGCTTTAAGAAACTGTTTTCCCTTCATCTTGCCATTACATCACACATTACCAAGTGACTTGAAAGTCTGCCCTTTTAGAGAGTACATATTGTTTAGTCTTTCTTTTAAATTGACATATCCATATATTTTAATCAAATACCAGCAGGTATAACCATAAACCATATGGAGTAGATGATATTGACTGGGACCAGAATCCAAAGAGCATCTTTAAGAAGGCAGATGGCTCAGAAGTCAGCTTCTTAGAGGGCTACAGGTAGGTGAGACTTCAGTGTCGATTTTTACGTTTTTAGAGACCTTAGAAGAAACCTGAAATACCTTCAGCAGAACTGTTTAACTGGCGTACATATGGAACAAGCTGTTCATATTAATTACTGTGCTCATCGCCGCTCCCTGGTGCCTCAGTAGTAAAGAATTTGCCTGCCCAGCAGAAGACGTTGGTTTGACCTGCAGGTTGGAAAGATCTCCTGGAGAAGGAAATGGCAACCCATTCCAGTATTCTTGTCTGGAAAATCCCGTGGACGGAGGAGCCTGACGGGCTACAGTTCACAGGCTCACAAGAGTGGGACGTGACTTGGCGACTAGACATCAACAACACGCATGTGAAATATTTGGGGTTTTAAGGGAAAATTTATATACAGTAAAATATATAGATTTTATGTGTACAAGTCAATGAATTTTGATAGATGCCTGCAGCCATATAATTCACATTTCTATTAAGACATGGAGATTTTGTGATTGTAGAAACTCCCCTGTCTCTGCTTCCTGACAAACACCCAGTTCCGGTAGATTAGTGCTTTCTTTTCTAGACATCTACACATGCCAAATACACTTCATACACATGAAATCACACAGGGAACAGTGTTTTGCTCCTGGTTTCATTTGCTTAGTATGTTGTCTGAAAAATTCATGTTGTTATATGAGCATAATAGTTTTCCATTTTTGTTGTCTAATATTATTCAATTGTATGAATATATCAGAATTATTTATCTATTCTTTTCTTATAAGCATCTGAGTTGTTTCTACTTTGGAACTATTATGAGTAAATCGGTTACAAACACTTCCATTATAGTCTGTGTGAAAATACATTCTAATTTTTCTTGGGTAAATTCCTAGGAGTGAAATCATTAGATCACAGGAGGATATATTCTCAACTTGAAGAAGAAAAAAAAACGTAACAGTTTTCCAAATTGATTGTACTGCATTGCACTCCACCATCAGTGTGTGAGTTTGCTTGCTTCATATCCATGACAACTTTTAGAGTGACTGGTCTTTTCAAATTTAACCATTCTAAGTGTGGAGTGATAACTCCTCATGGTTTAATTGATTCTCCTTCTGACTATAATGCTGACCCTTTGCTTCATTTATTCATTGCTCACATGCCCTTCTTCCCTTGTGACGTCTACGCAGGGCTTTCTTGATTGAACTGTCTTACTGAATGGTAGGACACAAGTTCTTCTATGTTTGTTTGTTTCCAATTATATTTTGAAAATAATTTCTCACAAAATCCTCAGTCCTGAAGCTATTTTCTTAGGTGTTTTTTTATAAGTTTTATAAGTTTAGAATTAAAACTAGGTCTATGAGCCGTCACAAGCTAACGTATGGCCTGATGTTGAAGCCAAAGTTTATTTTTCCCGTGTGTATTCTCGCTTGTCCAAGCAGCATTTATGGAAATTCTCCAGGAGTGTCGTCAAGAACCAACTGACTGCGTGAGCGTGGATGCGTTTCTGAATTCTCCACTCTACTTTAACTATCCTTCCATAAAAACCACAGTGTCCTGATTAACACACTTCATAGTGAGCCTTGGGGGAGGTTCCCTGGAGCAGGCCATGGCAACCCACTCCAGTACTCTTGCCTGGAGACTCCCGTGGACAGAGGAGCCTGATGGGCTACAGTCCATAGGGTTGCACAGAGTTGGCCACGACTGAAGCGACTTGGCGCACACACACACACACACACACAGTAGGACTTGAACTTAGAAATGTAAGCCTTCCTGTATTACTTTCCTTTTTCACGATTATTTTCACTCTGCTAGGCTATTTTCTCTTCCATGTGAATTTTAGAATATCTTATCAACTTCTAACATAGAAAAGGAATTCCCAAGGTTATGATTTGGCTTGCATTGAATCTGTACAACTTGGGGAGAACTGAGGTCTCGACAACACTGATGCTCCCTATCCATTTGCATGGTATACCTCACCTTTTACTAATGATTTCTCTTTTCTCATCTTCTATGGATTCAGTGCAGAGGCTTTTAATGTATTACTACATTTATCCTTAAGCATTTATGCCCCAGTGCTATTTTAAATAGAGCTTTAAAATTTTGGCCTTCTAAATCTTTGCTCCAGGCATATTATTAATAGTTCTGTGTGCTGTGGCCTCACTAAATTCACTGTTAGGTCTAATAGATGTCTCATCTATTCTTTATTATTTATTACACAATCACATCACTTGCTAATGTTAAGTTTTAATTCTTTCTTGTAATCTTCCCTTGCCTTAGTTCACTTTCTTACACTTCTACTACAGTGTGAAACAGAAGTGATGAGAGAATACACTTGCCTTCATCACACTCTTAAAGAGAAAGCATGAGCCCGTAAAAAGGAAAATGTGGAACTCCACATAATTTTTATGCAGGCCAAGGTTCATGCTAGTTCTCTCTGTACTGATCTAATAATAAAATATATGTTGTCAAAATAAGCACATATTTCGTCTGGAAATCTGTGACTTTCTTGAGGTCAGAATTTAGGATTGAGTCATTTTCAAATTCTGGAACCAAAAAGAATGTCTCAAACATGTAAGAATTCCAGAAAGCATTTTTAAAACAAATAAATAAGATTAATTTTAAAAGAAAGATTTTTTTTTTTAAGTGATAACTCCTGTAAGAGCATAGGACCTTATTTTCCAAAGGATTGCCCATCCAATACTTGTTCTGAGAGAAAATATGATGTATTTTTTGAAATATGTTTTTAGAAGAATAAATTTGGGGCACTCTGTATTAAAAGAGGAATCAGATTTATTTCTGTATACAGTAGATATAACTCACTTGGATAAAATTCTATGATGTGTCTACATAACTAGATTTCTTTATGATATCCATTTCTAACAATAGGTAGAAAATAATGTAAAATTTTCTGTTACAGGTAGTTCAGTCTTTTCCCATTGAAAATCTTCTCACTCAGTTTAAAGATTAATCTCTCTTTCAAACCATCTTCCTCTTCCAGGTCGTCTCCCATAATTTCTTTTCCAAACTCGTGTCTGCATGGAGCTGCGACTGAGTGGTTTCTGGGTGCTCTCCTGCTGGACTCCGTCGCCTGGCTGTGGGAGGCGGCCTTCTGCTCTGATTGCATCTGCCTCCCGAGGGGTCAGCAACGCACTGTCTTCTCTCTCAGCAAAAGCGAAGCTGGGAGACTCCCCACTGCCACTCTGCTCCCCTCCTCTGCGGAAACTTCCTGCTTCCTGTGTTTCAAAAGGGACCAGCTTGTCATTTACTAAGACGAACCACAGCAGATCCAGTCTCTTATTTAGCAACCATTTTCAGTTGCCCCCACAGGATCATGCAAGGATCTTGAATTCCATCCACACCAGACATCTCCATTGATAACATCCCCCGCTGTCTTCTGCCTAAACCTGTGCCTCATCGTTTCTCTTGCACTGTGGTCATCTTATAGTGCCACAAAAGGAGGCTTGCAAATCAGTGTCCTTTTAAAACTGCTACCAATAAAGAGTGCTCATATCTTGGATTTCAGCCTCCCTTTCTGCCTGCCTGGATTTTTACCTCATCTCTTTGGTGCCTCTTGGATCAAGGTCCATGGAGGTGAGCAGACTGAATCCCCGAACGATCCACGCTGCATCCTTATCTTCTACCTACCTCTTCCAGATATCGCCTCTTCCTGTCCTGAAAAGCATCATGTTCCTTTCTCTCTCTGGAAGGCATTCCTCATACACCACTGCTTTCTGAATAACCTCTCAATATTTTTTGACAAAAGGAACTAGAGATTACCACACTAAATGAAGTGAGTCACATGTGAGAAAGACAAATATCATAGCTCACTTTGGATCACTTTGGCAGCTCAGTCGTGTCCGACTCTTTGCGACCCCATGGACTGCAGCAGACCAGGCCTCCCGGTCCATCACCGACTCCCGGAATGTGCTCAAACCCATGTCCATTGAGTCGGTGATGCCATCCAACCATCTCATCCTCTGTCGTCCCCTTCTCTTCCCGCCTTCAATCTTTCTCAGCATCAGCATCTTTTCAAATGAGGCAGTTCTTCACATCAGGTGGCCAAAGTACCGGAGTTTCAGCTTCAACATCAGTTCTTCAAATGAATATTCAGGACTGATTTCCTTTAAGACTGACTGGTTGGATCTCCTCGTAGTCCAAAGGACTCTCAAGAGTCTTCTCCAACACCACAGTTCAAAAGCATCAGTTCTTCGGTGCTCAGCTTTCTTTATAGTCCCGCTCTCACATCCCTACATGACTACTGGAAAAATCATAGCTTTGACAAGACGGACCTTTGTTGGCAAAGTAATGTCTCTGCTTTTTAATATGCTGTCTAGGTTAGTCATAGCTTTTCTTCCAAGGAGTAAGTATCTTTTAATTTCATGGCTGCAATCACCATCTGCAGTGATTTTGGAGCCCAAGAAAACAAAGCCTGTCACTATTTCCATTGTTTCCCCATCTATTGACCATAAATTGATGGGACTGGGTGCCATGATCTTTGTTTCTTGAATGTTGAGTTTTAAGGCAGCATTTTCACTCTCCTCTTTCACTTTCATCAAGAGACTCTTTAGTTCTTCTACACTTTCTGTCACAAGGGTGGTGTCATCTGTGTATCTGAGGTTATTTATAGTTCTCCTGACAAACTTGATTGCGGTTTGTGCTTCATCCAGCCTGGCATTTTACATGATGTACTCGGTATATAAGTTAAATAAGCAGGGTGACAATATACAGCCTTGACGTACTCCTCTCAATTTAGTATCAGTCAGTTGTTTCATGTCCAGTTCTAACTACTGCCTCTTGACCTGCATATAGATTTCTTAGGAGGCAGGTAAGGTGGTCTGGTGTTTCCATCTCTTTCAGAATTTTCCACAGTTTGCTGTGATCCACACAGTCAAAGGCTCTGACATAGTCAATAAAGCAGAAGCGGATGTTTCTCTGGAACTCTCTTGCTTTCTCCATGATCCAGCAGATGTTGGCCATGTGACCTCTGGTTGCTCTGTGCTTCCTAAGTCCTCCTGGAACATCTGGAAGCTCTTGGTTCATGTACTGCTGAAGCCTGGCTTGGTGAATTTTGGGCATTACTTTGCTAGAATATGAGATGAGTGCAATTATGTGGTAGTGTGAACATTCTTTGGCATTGCACTTCTTTGGGATTGGAATGAAAATTGACCTTTTCCAGTCTTGTGGCCACTGCTGAGTTTTCCAAATTTGCTGGCATATTGAGTGCAGCACTTTCACAGCATCATCTTTTAGGATTTGAAATAGCTCAACTGAAATTCTATTACCTCCACTAGCTGTGTTCATAGTGATGCTTCCTAAGGCCAACTTGATTTCGGACCCCAGGATATCTGGCTGTAGGTGAGTGATCACACCATCGTGGTTATCTGGGTCATGAAGATCTTTTCTGTATAGTTCTTCTGTGTATTCTTGCCACCTTTTCTTAATATCTTCTGATCCTTGTAGGTACAGACCATTTCTGTCCTTTATTGTGCCCATCATTGCATGAAACGTTCCGTTGGTATCTCTTTTTCTTGAAGAGATCTCTAGTCTTTCCCACTCTATTATGTTCCTCTACTTGCACTGGTCATCGAGGAAGGTTTCTTCTCTCCTTTGGAACTCTGCACTCAGGTGGGTAGATCTTTCCTTTTTCCCTTTGCCTTTAGCTTAGCTTCAGCTTTAAATATCATGATATCACTTGAACATGAAATCTAAATAAAAACAGTACAGATGAACTTACAAAAAAAATAGAAAGCAAGCCTATGGTTACCAAAGGAGAAAGGAAGGAAAGGATGAATTGGAAATTTGGGGTTAACATACACACACTGCTGCTGCTAGACAGCAGCCCACCAGGCTCCCCCATCCCTGGGATTCTCCAGGCAAGAACACTGGAGGGGGTTGCCATTTTCTTCTCCAATGCATGAAAGTGAAAAGTGAAAGTGAAGTCACTCAGTTGTGCCCAACTCTTAGCGACCCCATGGACTGCAGCCCACCAGGCTCCTCCGTCCATGGGATTTTCCAGGCAAGAGTGCTGGAGTGGGGTGCCATTGCCTTCTCCGGATACACACACACACTACTACATATAAAATAGAAAAGCAATAAGGACATACAGTAATAGAGAACTATACTCAACATTTTATAATAACATATGATGGAAAAGAATATAAAATAATATACATGGGCATTTATATGTGTATATGTATGTATATGCATAACTGAATCACTTTTCTGTATACCTGAAAATTTTTAATAAACTACACTTCAATAAAAATTAAATTTAAAAAAATTGAGCTATCTATGATTCCACTAAACCTGGATCTTGATATGAAACATATTTTGGGATTTATAAATCTATTCTTTCTGAATAAAGCAGGGGTTTTGACTTTCTAGCCATAATCTTCATAGCCCCTTTTTGGAAGTTGAATGTTGAAAGACTGACTCTTTCTCTCCAGATTTTTACTCTGTGCTGTGCTGTGCTTAGTTGCTCAGTCGTGCCTAAATCTTTGTGACCACATGGACTGTAGCCCGCCAGTCTCCTCTGTCCATGGGGATTCTCTAGGCAAGAATATTGGAGTGGGTTGCCATGCCCTCCTCCAGGGAATCTTCCTAACTCAGGGATCAAAGCCAGGTCTCCTGCATTGCAGGCAGATTCTTTAGCATCTGAGCTACCAGGGAAACCCCAAAAGTTCCTACTCTAATTATCCTAATTTTCCCTGAGGCCCTGGGAGCTTCCGAGTAAACAAGGTGATCATGGGTAATGCAGAAGACAAAAGCACAGCACTGTCTGCAAGTCGCTCAAGGCTCCTCAGAGCTGGAACGTGCTAGTAGGGCTTCGGACTGCAAGCATGGGAGATACGGTATAGCATTTCTCAAATTATTTAAACACGAATCTTTTTCTTTAAAGAACATTTCTAAAACAGAGCTACCATATGATTCTGCAATCCCACTCCTGGGCATGTACCCAGAGAAAATCGTAATTCAAAAAGATATATGCTCCCTAGTGTTCATAGTAGCACTGTTTACAATCCAAGACATGGAAGCCGCCGCAGTGTCCATCCATAGACGCCCCGGTAGAGATGTGGGATGCGCGTGCAGTGGCACAGCGAGTGAGGTGGTGCCGCTCACAGCAGCACGGGCGGGCCAGAGGCCACCGCACCAAGAGACGAGAGTCGGAAGGGGGGAGGCAGACACCACGCGACACCACTTAATGCGGACTATAAAGAAAAAGGTGTGGATGAGTGCGCCAGTCACTTAGTTGTGTCCCACTGTTTGTGTTCCCATCGGCTGTGGCCCACCAGGCTCCTCTGTCCATGGGGTTCTCCAGGCAAGAACACTGGAGTGGGCAGCCATTCCCTTTTCCAGGGGATCTTCCCAACCCAGGGACTGAACCTGGTTCTCCTGCGTTAAAAGGCAGGTTCTTTACCATCTGAGCCACCAGAGAAGCCTGATATACAGACGAGGCACAGAAAGTGGCTCATGGTCATGAGAGGGGAAAGATGGGAGGAGGGGTACATTAGAGGCTTGAGATCAGCAGATACACACTGAGCCGCTCCAGGCGTGCCCGACTCTGTGTGACTCCACAGACGGCAGCCCACCAGGCTCCCCGTCCCCGGGATTCTCCAGGCGAGAACACTGGAGTGGGCTGCCATTTCCTTCTCCAATGCATGAAAGTGAAAAGTGAAAGTGAAGTCACTCAGTCGTGTCTGACTCTTTTCGACCACATGGACTATGGCCTACCAGGCTCCTACGTCCATGGGATTTTCCAGGCAAGGGCACTGGAGTGGGGTGCCATTGCCTTCTCCGAGATACACACTGCTATATATAAAGCAGATAACCAGCATGGGCCCACTGCATGGCACAGGGGACTCTGCTCAATATCTTATGATAAGCTATAATGGAAAAGAATCTGAAAAAGACTAGCCAGGTAACTGAATCACCTTGCCGTACACTTGGAAGTAACAAAACATTGTAAATAAGCTACAAGTAAAAAACAAGAAGAATGCCTGGATAGGCAACTACTCCATTGGAAATATTCTAAAGAGCAAAAGGGTGCATTGCAAAACAGGGGAAAGTGAAAACGGGGTATCACTTAAGAGGTTACTTTGTTTGTCCAGAAGAAAGGTGATAAAGATCTGAACTGGAGAAATGACGGTAGCCAGGCATTGGAGAAACAGATTCAATGACTAGGCAGAAAATGAAGTTACCTGATCCAGTGAGAATATTCACTCTAATGAAATGGATCCTAGATGCTTCTAACAATACGCTTTGTACATTTTTAAGTTTCAAGAAAGCAGCTAGATGAAAACCAGAGGCATTTCTACATGAAGTAAATATTTATAAAATAGATTCGGGAGGAAAACGTATATCTTTGGTTCACGTTGAAGGGAAATTTTCTCAAAATATCCAATTACGTTTTATTCTGCCCCTATTACTCCATGAACTGTATCAGACAGGTTTCCCTTTGACTTCTCAAGGTCTTTAAATATTGACCTATCAATGGAATGAGAAAGATGGAAATGAAATAATTCTCAAATGAGTGGGTCAGTGAATTCTGGATCGAAAGAAATTTCAATATTTTAAGCACCAAATATTTTTTTTAACATTTTAGAATATCTCTCATTAGCCTCCACTGAATTATACTTTCACTTCCTAAGTCTAGTATGATGTGTTTATTATAATGTAATTTGAAGTAAGAGGGGAAGGAAGAAGGCAACTTTAGTCATAAAACCACATTAATGAATATTATTAAATGTGTTATATTTACCACATTCCAAATGTTTCCAGCTTAACAGATTAGAACTGACTCATCAGAATAGAATGAGTGATTTTAAAACGAGAAACAAAACAATATTGCTGCTGCTTTTGAGCAAGTGCAGTGACAATTAGATGGAAATTACTAATAAATCTAACATACTTGGGGCCTCCCAGGTGGCACCAGTGGTCCGGATAAAATAAATAAATTGATGTTAAAAAAAGAAAAAATAAATAAAGTTCAGATGAAAAGAAAAAGAAAGAAGTCGGCGCTAGCGCCAATGAAGGAAGCACAAAAGATGTGGGCTTGGTCTCTGGGTTGGGAACATCCCCTGGAGGAGGGCGTTGCAACCCAGCGCTCTCCTGATTCGAATCCGTACAGAGGAGCCTGGCCAGTCCATGGGGTCGCAAAGAGTCAGACACGACGGCAGCAACTTCGGACACCCGCACTAAGAAGACATGTTTCAGAAAATGGCTTTTTCCTCCGTATCTGACCTTAAGTGAAAAAAATTATAATGAAAAATAGCCTCGAAGAAAACGAACTGGGAGACTGCTGGGGAGACATGGCCTTATTTATTCCCCACCCTCCCTTTTATTTACTGCTTTGCAACGTGGCTTTGCAGCTCACGAATCAAAGGTGGACCCTGCTTTCCCTCCGTCTGGGTCCCGTCTGACCGTGCAGCTTGCTTTGACTCACAGACAGGGTACGAGCGGCACCGCGCCCGCAGGGAGCCCGGGAGCGTCTCCCCGGCGGGAGCGCGGCCTGCTCTCAGCGTCTGCAGCCCGAGCCCGCCTGGCGAGGGCCGGGCACGCAGCGCCGCGGTGCCATTCCAGACAAGCCCTCCCAGGGCATCCAGGGTGCTTCATCGACCGGAAGCGCCTTCTGCACGGGACAAGCCCCAGCTGCCAACTGGAAGACTAAGGGGTGAGTAAGCGGTGAGTTTTTTAAGCTGCTAAGTTTAGGGATGGTTTGCAGTTGGTGGCTTCCCTGGTGCCTCAGAGGGTAAAGCGTCTGCCTGCAATGCAAGAGACCCCAGTTTCAATCCCTGGGTCAGGAAGATCCCCTGAGAAGGGCATGACAACCCACTCCAGTACTCTTGCCTGGAGAATCCCATGGACAGAGGAGCCTGGTGGGCTACAGTCCGTGGGTCGCAAAGAGTCGGACAGCGACGTCACTCGCTTTGCTGTTCACTAACCAGATCAGTGGGTTAGATGATCTCTCTTCTGAAGTATGAACAGATATCTCAGTTCCCACCTCCCCACTTTCTACTCTCATCCCACCCGCATCCTGCTGTCAATTTAATTTCTTAAACACAATTCTCATTCTAGTGCTTCTTACTCAAAAAACCTCCAGTGGCTCCTGATCACCCGTCTAGTAAAATCTCAACAACTTTAATCTGTTATGCAAGGACCTTTCCTGATTTCTCCACAACTTAAATGCTGAGTCGCAGCTTCTGCTTCTTTTTTCTTCATTCACCCTTGATTTTGTCAAGATGAGCTGCAAGCCCTTGATGAGGAGGTACCACTGACTGAAAAGTCCATCATTCATTTCACGCACATCTTACCCCACAGCCTAATGGGTGGTAAGTTTCTCCTGAAACTGACTCTAAGATAATGCACAGTATTCTGGACATTAACATATGAAAAGATAATGTGCCTGAGAAAAAAGGGGAAAGTCCTCATTATTTTCCACATTTCTTATACTTCCTGCCTCTTGTCCCCGGCTAGAACAATTCCCTCTGCTTTCTACTGCTGCAGGACTACATAACCAAACCCACCTACCTAAAAATCTGTTCAAATAGAAAAGAAATCCTTGAGCATCTTTCTCTTCACTGAGCTACTTGAACTCCCCAAGAAAATGACTAGAACCATTCATCGGCACTTGTCACTCCCCCTTGATACTGAGAACTCTCTCTTTAATATTAGATTGTCTGCAGGTTGAGGGCAATTCAGGATTTATTGACTATTTCACATTCTCTTTTTGCCATGCCAGTGCAACATTCTAAATACAATGTCTACAAGATACTATGCAACATATATTTGTTAAGCAAATTAGTGACAAACACACATTTAATAAACCTCGGATTTCTAACCCTTCATTTTCATTCTATCACTAATTAACCATGTGATCTGAGACAATTTACTTAACCTCCTAGGGCTGAGGTCTCAAATGATACAATAGATGAGATAATGGGTGTGTGAATACTCTGTAGAAATCATAAGATCAGTAGAAATCATAAGATCAGTTCGCGGTACTAGCATTGTTTTCTTTTCTGAGAAACGAGACGATTGAATCTGATCTATTTCAAAAACAGTCTATGAGTACCACTCCACAACGATAGGACTGCAAGTCTTTGCTTTTTCCTTGAAAGCATGAGGTGACTTAAGTGATCAGAGAACCTGCCCCTTACAAAGCTTCTCTGGGTCCCTGATGCACCCGTGAATAACCCTGCTGTGATTATCATTCCAGACAGCTTTGCATCCTGTAGCCAGGTCAAATCAGACCAGAGGTATTCTGAACCGACACTCACCAGGCCTCTCTCTCACACTCTGAGGTCACAGGAGCCGTTCTTGGGGCTTCCCTGGCAGTTCAGTTGTTAAGACTCACTCTCCAGTGCAGAGAGTGTGGGTTCAGGCCCGGGTTGGGGAACCAAGATCCTACATGTCATGCAGCACAGCCAAAATAAAGAAATTAAAGAAGGACAAAGGAGCCATCTTGCCAAGAGAGACAGAGGTGTTAGTACAGCACATAAATCACCCAAGAGTTTGGTTCAAAACTTTTTTATTAGCTAAAACTTTTATTAATAAAACTAGATTAAAAACATATTAAGAGTTCAATATTTTAAAGAATCACCCTTAGGAAATAGGCATATGGTGACTGGTGTTCGCTGTAATGATATACCATAATTAGCACTACAGAGTCTTGAGCCTCACATCTCTACCTTGAGATGGATTTCCCACTTTGGCTCGATACCAGTCAATTCCCTTTGATTCCATTTATATTTGTTTCCATTCAAGATTATATCATGATACCATGGGTAGAATGCAGGCTTTATCTCAGATCTTAGAATTTAGGAGCTTCAACTCCAATTATTTGTCTGACATTTTTAAACTTATCTAATCTCTCTGAACCTTAATTTCCTCATCTGCAAAATATTAGGCACTTCATAATAGAGATAATGTCCCCAGCACTACTTTAATAGTCTAGTAAAATCTCAACAACTTTAATCTGTTATGCAAGGACCTTTCCTGATTTCTCCACAACTTAAATGCTGAGTCGCAGCTTCTGCTTCTTTTTTCTTCATTCACCCTTGATTTTGTCAAGATGAGCTGCAAGCCCTTGATGAGGAGGTACCACTGACTGAAAAGTCCATCATTCATTTCACGCACATCTTACCCCACAGCCTAATGGGTGGTAAGTTTCTCCTGAAACTGACTCTAAGATAATGCACAGTATTCTGGACATTAACATATGAAAAGATAATGTGCCTGAGAAAAAAGGGGAAAGTCCTCATTATTTTCCACATTTCTTATACTTCCTGCCTCTTGTCCCCGGCTAGAACAATTCCCTCTGCTTTCTACTGCTGCAGGACTACATAACCAAACCCACCTACCTAAAAATCTGTTCAAATAGAAAAGAAATCCTTGAGCATCTTTCTCTTCACTGAGCTACTTGAACTCCCCAAGAAAATGACTAGAACCATTCATCGGCACTTGTCACTCCCCCTTGATACTGAGAACTCTCTCTTTAATATTAGATTGTCTGCAGGTTGAGGGCAATTCAGGATTTATTGACTATTTCACATTCTCTTTTTGCCATGCCAGTGCAACATTCTAAATACAATGTCTACAAGATACTATGCAACATATATTTGTTAAGCAAATTAGTGACAAACACACATTTAATAAACCTCGGATTTCTAACCCTTCATTTTCATTCTATCACTAATTAACCATGTGATCTGAGACAATTTACTTAACCTCCTAGGGCTGAGGTCTCAAATGATACAATAGATGAGATAATGGGTGTGTGAATACTCTGTAGAAATCATAAGATCAGTAGAAATCATAAGATCAGTTCGCGGTACTAGCATTGTTTTCTTTTCTGAGAAACGAGACGATTGAATCTGATCTATTTCAAAAACAGTCTATGAGTACCACTCCACAACGATAGGACTGCAAGTCTTTGCTTTTTCCTTGAAAGCATGAGGTGACTTAAGTGATCAGAGAACCTGCCCCTTACAAAGCTTCTCTGGGTCCCTGATGCACCCGTGAATAACCCTGCTGTGATTATCATTCCAGACAGCTTTGCATCCTGTAGCCAGGTCAAATCAGACCAGAGGTATTCTGAACCGACACTCACCAGGCCTCTCTCTCACACTCTGAGGTCACAGGAGCCGTTCTTGGGGCTTCCCTGGCAGTTCAGTTGTTAAGACTCACTCTCCAGTGCAGAGAGTGTGGGTTCAGGCCCGGGTTGGGGAACCAAGATCCTACATGTCATGCAGCACAGCCAAAATAAAGAAATTAAAGAAGGACAAAGGAGCCATCTTGCCAAGAGAGACAGAGGTGTTAGTACAGCACATAAATCACCCAAGAGTTTGGTTCAAAACTTTTTTATTAGCTAAAACTTTTATTAATAAAACTAGATTAAAAACATATTAAGAGTTCAATATTTTAAAGAATCACCCTTAGGAAATAGGCATATGGTGACTGGTGTTCGCTGTAATGATATACCATAATTAGCACTACAGAGTCTTGAGCCTCACATCTCTACCTTGAGATGGATTTCCCACTTTGGCTCGATACCAGTCAATTCCCTTTGATTCCATTTATATTTGTTTCCATTCAAGATTATATCATGATACCATGGGTAGAATGCAGGCTTTATCTCAGATCTTAGAATTTAGGAGCTTCAACTCCAATTATTTGTCTGACATTTTTAAACTTATCTAATCTCTCTGAACCTTAATTTCCTCATCTGCAAAATATTAGGCACTTCATAATAGAGATAATGTCCCCAGCACTACTTTAATTCATGTCAGTTCAACTTGACTTAATTCAACAAACATCAACTATTATCGATTATAAGGCTGAGACATCACAATAGCATCACTGCAAACATGGGATTCTGAGAAGCCAAAAGTTTATGTCTAGGAAAATATATATAACTTTCTTAAGTAAGGAGTGAGGTTGTATTGGGGAGTGATACAGATGTATATGGCACAGAATGCAGGGAAGGGAGATTTGGGCATTCCATGCTTATGAACACATGAAGGTCTTCAGAAAATTCAGTTGAAGACATCACACCATGGCGAGTGTTGGAATCTCAATCAAAACTTCCCAATTTCAGTGAGTTCTGACTTGACAGGAGATGTTAGAAAGCTTTCTACCTGCTCTCAATGTTTGTACAGCTAGTACATTCCCTCATTAGAGAATTTAAATGTTCTTGGCATTGATTACACTTATGGCATAAGTCATTTATAACTGTCCTCCTCACATTTGTTTACAATGCACAAGGAATTTGCAAATGTATAAGCACATTTGGGGGCTTCCCCGGTGGCTCAGATGGTAAAGAGTCTGCCTGCAGTGCAGGAGACCCAAGTTTGATCCCTGGGTTGGGAAGATCCCCCGGAGAAGGGAAAGGCAAACCACTCCAGGGTTCTCACCTGGACAATCCCATGGACAGAGGAGCCTGGCAGTCTATAGCCCATGAGGTCACTCAAATCCAGCAGCCCAACGTGTAAAGTTCATCTTCTCCTGCGAAGTCTGCTGTGTGCTGGGTGATTCTCCCAGGAGGTTCTCCTCCACTGATGGCTCAGCAATCCAGGCTCCTGGATTTTTGTCCTCTCAACAAATAGTCTCCATGCTTTCCACTCAGGTTGAGATGAGATAGATTGGACAATCCTGGGAGGACTACTCTCTGCCTTCAGTTGAGAGGGACACACCCACTCATGTTCATTGGCCATAATTAGTCACATGACCCTGCCTCACTGCAAGGGGACTGGGAAACGCTGGCTCTCGTATGTCAGAAAAAAAAAAAAAAATTGACCATATCAGTTCATTTCAGTTGTTCAGTCGTGTCCAACTCTTTGCGACCCCATGAATCGCAGCACGCCAGGCCTCCCTGTCCATCACCAACTCCTGTAGTTCACTCAAACTCACGTCCATCTAGTCCATAATGTCACCCAGCCATCTCATCCTCTGTCGTCCCCTTCTCCTCCTGCCCCCAATACCTCCCAGCATCAGAGTCTTTTCCAGTGAGTCAACTCTTCGCATGAGGTGGACAAAGTACTGGAGTTTCAGCTTCAGCATCAGTCCCTCCAATGAATACCCAGGACTAGTCTCCTTTAGGATAGACTGGTTGGATCTCCTTGCAGTCCAAGGGACTCTCAAGAGTCTTCTCCAACACAACAGTTCAAAAGCATCAATTCTTTGGTGCTCAGCTTTCTTCACAGTCCAACTCTCACATCTGTACATGACCACTGGAAAAACCATAGTCTTGACTTATATGAGTTACACATGAAATCTAAAAATATATAACAAACTAATGAATATAACAAAAGAAGCAGACAGAGAACTAACTAGTGGTAACTAGTTTTGGGGGAAGGGCAATATAGGAGTTGGGGAGTGGGAGGTACAAACTATTGTATATAAGCCTAAAAAAAGGTAATGTACTACCCTTATGGCAGAAAGTGAAGAGGAGTTAAAAAGCCTCTTGATGAAAGTGAAAGAGGAGAGTGAAAAAGTTGGCTTAAAGCTCAACATTCAGAAAACAAAGATCATGGCATCCGGTCCCATCACTTCATGGGAAATAGATGGGAAAACAGTGGAAACAGTGTCAGACTTTATTTTGGGGGGCTCCAAAATCACTGTAAATGGTGACTGCAGCCATGAAATTAGAAGATGCTTACTCCTTGGAAGAAAAGTTATGACCAACCTAGATAGCATATTCAAAAGCAGAGACATTACTTTGCCGACTAAGGTCAGTCTAGTCAAGACTATGGTTTTTCCTGTGGTCATGTATGGATGTGAGAGTTGGACTGTGAAGAAGGCTGAGCGCTGAAGAATTGATGCTTTTGAACTGGGGTGCTGGAGAAGACTCTTGAGAGTCCCTTGGACTGCAAGGAGATCCAACCAGTCCATTCTGAAGGAGATCAGCCCTGGGATTTCTTTGGAAGGAATGATGCTAAAGCTGAAACTCCAGTACTTTGGCCACCTCATGCGAAGAGTTGACTCATTGGAAAAGACTCTGATGCTGGGAGGGATTGGGAGCAGGAGGAGAAGGGGAAAACCGAGGATGAGATGGCTGGATGGCATCATGGACTCGATGGACATGAGTCTGAGTGAACTCGGAGAGATGGTAATGAACAGGGATGCCTGGCGTGCTGTGATTCATGGGGTCACAAAGAGTCAGACACGACTGAGCAAATGAACTGACTGACTGACTGGACGGACCTTTGTTGGCAAAGTAATGTCTCTGCTTTTCAATATGATGTCTAGGTTGGTCATAACTTTTCTTCCAAGGAGTAAGCGTCTTTTAATTTCATGGCTGCAGTCACCATTTGCAGTGATTTTGGAGCCCCAAAAAATAAAGTCTGACACTGTTTCCACTGTTTCCCCATCTATTTCCCATGAAGTGATGGGACCGGATGCCATGATCTTTGTTTTCTAAATGTTGAGCTTTAAGCCAACTTTTTCACTCTCCTCTTTTACTTTCATCAAGAGGCTCTTTAGTTCCTCCTCACTTTCTGCCATAAGGGTGGTATCATCTGCATATCTGAGGTTATTGATATTTCTCCCAGTAATCTTGATTCCAGCTTGTGCTTCTTCCAGCCCAGCATTTCTCATGATGTACTCTGCATAGAAGTTAAATAAGCAGGGTGACAATATACAGCCTTGATGTACTCCTTTTCCTATTTGGAACCAGTCTGTTGTTCCATGTCCATATACTAAAGCCTTATTAATGTCTCATTCAATGGGAAGATCACAAAGGAAAGCCTGATGCATCTTTGCTCTGTGGAAATTTGTGGTATGATCAGAGGGGCTGTGGTGTGGATGGGGGCATGTCTCCTCCAAGTCACTGGAATTCCCTGGAATTCCCGCGTCACTGCAGCAGAGCAGGACCTAGATTAAGAGGAGATTGGTCCAGGAAGAAGAGAGACTGGAAGATGGAAGCTGGACTTACCAGACGAATCTTCTAGACTTTAGGTAGGTAGGAAGGGCAGACTTCCAGGAGGCACCTTATTAAATAGAAAGTGACAAAGTGGCCTGGGTTCCTGGAATGTTTCTGGTTGTCTTGGAGACTGAAGGATGGAAACCAAAGCTGCTCAGGCAAGAGCTTTTTGAGAGCTGAGGTTTCTTGACTTTGGGGTATTGTGATGTTGTGCTATGTTTATTCAGCTGAGCTGGAGCTTTGTTTCCCAGAATCCCTTTCCCTGTAGGGCTTCAGGCGAAGGATGGCCACCAAAAGAGATGCATGGATACCGGATACCAAGGGGGAAGAGGCTGCGGGAGGAACTGGGGGCTTGGGACTGACACATTCGCGCCATCGCCATCACGGATAAAGGAGGCAAGCAGTGAGAACTCCTGTGTAGCACCGGGAACTCTGCTTGACGCGCTGCGGTGAGCGGAGTGGGAAGCAAGTCCAGCAGCAGGAGTATGCATGGAAGTGTGTGACTGCTGCATTGTGCTGGAGAGGAGGAACTCGGCGTCGCCAGAGTCCGCGCGGCTGAGGCCACTCAGCACGCGTCCGTGCAGCGCGGCGCCCTCGCTCCGGCCTCTAACCCCGGGCGGGACGTACAGCGCTGGAGCCCTATAACGTCTGTCAAGCTCCATAAAATTAGCTCAGAAAGCAGCTGCTGCAGGGATTTGTCATTGCTTGTCCCTGGCGTGTGCAGAGCGCGAGTGAAGAAGCGGCGGCGGCGTGTCCGCCGGAGGGCTGGCGCGGGGCGGCGGGGCGGTGCGCGGACCCCCGGCCGCGGGGAAGCAGAGGCCGGCTTCTCGGGACAAAGCGGGCGGCGCGGAGGCCCTGACAGCCCCGCAGGCTCTGCCTCGGCCTCGAGGGTGGGCACACGCCCTGCCTCCCCTCCGGCCGCCGTCGTCCCCGCGAGGTCACGCCCGGGGCGGGATGCCCAAGCCACGCCAGCACGATGCGCGCCTGCAGAGGCGCTTCCGCCGCGTCTGCCCTGGGGGAGCCCACGGGCGGCAGCCCAGCAGACTGCTCTGTCCGTGGGGCTGACAGCGAGGAATGCTGAGCTGGTGCCACGATCTCCGCCAGGGCCTCTTCCCGGCCCAGGGATCAAACCCGCGTCTCCTGGAGCCCTGCGTCGGCAGGCGGGTCCTTCAGCAGGAGCGCCACCGGGAAGCCCGACACCGTGATGCCACGGCCAGAGGCAGCTCTGTCTCCCCGCGCCGGGCCCGAGGCGCCCATCCGCCTTGGCCGACTCCACCTGCGCCGCGTGGAACAGGCGTGGGGAGACGGGCGCGTGGGCTCGGGGCGGCGGCCGGTGAGCCGGCCGTGCAGGGGCGCCGGCGCTAACACCGCAGCCCGGCCGGCAGGACGTGAAAGGAAGGGATGGGCGGCGGGGCCCAGGCTCCTCAGGGAGGGCGGCCAGACCCCCTCAGCCACGCTCACCCGGTGACGATAAGGACGCCCAGCCTCCTAGACTCAGCCCCTCTGCAAAGCTGGAGTCCACGCTTCTGTGCAGTTTCCCGATTTCAAATGTGTGTAACAACAAAACCAAACGCTAGATCTTATTTCTAAGTCTGTGTTTAAAGTGAACAAATCCTGTCCAGAGGACAGATTGATCCGACGTTAGGCATATGCTCCAGAGTCAAATTAACTACCTGGCTTCAAATCCAACCTCCATCACTTACTAGACATGGAACCCCGGGGAAGTCACGTCCATACCTCCACACCTCATCTGGAAAACAAGAAGTTACACCCCTCTTATAGGACGTCTGAGGACCAAATGAGTTACTAAATACCTTTCCTTGTTTCTAAGACACTACTGAATGTGAGATGAACGATTACTTTTTTGTTTCCGTCAGAAAGACAAGATGGTGGCTAATTAACCCGTAGCACAATTCTTTCTTATCACTTAGCATTACTGCCTTATAATTACTGAAAAAGCTTTTTCAGTTATTTTGCCATAGATTTTTTTTTTTTTATCATTTATCACTCTGAGCACACATATAACGGAAATATAAGTGAAATAATGCGGTTTGGCGTTATTGAAACCTCGGCATGCAGTGTAATACCTGAGTTAGTCTTCATCTCTGTGTGTCCAGGCAGTGCTCTTGCTGGTGCTATTTAAAGCATGGTTGATGCAGCAGTTCTTTGACGCTGCTCCCCCATTGTCTCCAGGAATTTCCTCCAAGCTGCTGACACCCCTAGTGAGAGTTTTCTTATGGACACTTTCTTGATTTTACCAGATGTCCAGAGGAAAATTTTCAGGCTTGTATTCTTTTTTAAATGAGGTGAAAGTTGCTCGGTCACATCTGATTCTCTGCGGCCCCATGGACTATAGTCCTCCAGGCTGCTTCATCCGTGGGGTTCTCTGGAGAATACGGGAGTGGGTCGCCTTGCCCTTCTCCACGGGGTCTTCCCAACCCAGGGATCAAGCCCAGCTCTCTGGAACTGCAGGCAGATTCTTTACCATTTGAGCTACCCAGGAAGCCCCATTCTTTCTTTAAATGGCCCTTAATTTAGAGATTGTCGGCTAAACATTCAAAGGATTCCAGTTCTTCAGTTATTCACCAGGAATAACAACAAAGATAGATCACGCCTGTAGAAACAGTGGCCGCCACATAGCAACTGCTGTTTGGCTGAAGGTGGCTGTCCAAATGCCATCAATTGTGTGATATTTTCCTACATATTAAATATAAAAAGTAAAAGAGTGCATTCAACTTCATCCAACAGAGTCTCTGCAAAGCTCTTAGAAGATAATGCAATATCAAAACATTTCGTAAATAAAGATAAATAAAATCTACATACAGGGAAAAAGTTAGCCTGTCTACTGAAGTCTCATTCTATCATGAGTTGGCTGTGTGTTCTTCCTTGAGGCATCGATCTTTTCATCCATGAGACAGGTGCAGTCTGGGTTGTACTGACTGCATGTGACCACACCTGGCTGAGTGGAAGGCCTCGTGTAGCATGTTGAGTTTGTATGAGTTTCTGCCAATCTGAGTCTAAGTGTGGAGGGGTCAAACAGATGGTTCAAAATCAAGGTCTCCCAGGGAAGGGCAGGCCGAACCAGTAGAGTTCCTGAGAAAAGGAAAAGCAAAAGACCTATAACACTGTTCAGGCCACAGATGTGACCTGCTGAGGGTGAGAACAAGTAAAAACTCTTGATCTGAAAAGAGAGAAAACGGCAAAGACAGCATATCCTTGAGCTGGCAGTTCGGATGGAGGGGTCTCAAGAAGCTTGAGTCAAAGCCTGACTGCTCTGGCACAAAGTCCAGGAAGAGCCTCTGTGATGTGAGGTCCTGGGGCCCTGTGTCCGTCGGATCTGGAATCCAGAGATCCTCCCCCCAGAGAGAAAATCCGCTGGCCTCAGCTTTCCGGTTCCTCCTCATTTCAGTTCAGCCTCCCTGCACCCTAAGCCCGGGACCCATCGGGACCTAGAGAAGGACCCCAGCGCTGGGGAGAAATCAGGCCTCCGCTGTCCCGCCCCACCTTCCACGATTACAAATGATTCTGCAAGCTGAACGGGATTCTGCCCGTCTCACTCACAGTGATTGTACAACAGCTGTATAATCGATGTTGCTGAGGACCCGCGCGCAGCTCAGAGTGTAGCACAAATGTCCACAGTGAGCCGCAAATGCAAATGATAGCCCGGCCTGCGTGGTGACTGGTATTGTTATTGGAGTGAGTGGGAAAGCCACATATGGGTGGACGGCGGGGCTGTGACTGGGTGCAGCGCGCACTGTCTCTTTGTGTCTGTGCTCTCAAGCCACCAGCCAGAGGGGGATGAAGGCAAAGAGGCACCAGGTGCAAATGTCGTGAAGAGGGGGAGGCTGATTACCCACCATCCGGTAGCCTAGCCTTTCCTCTCGTCGGAGCCCACGTCCATGAGTCGAAATGCAGTGTGTGGGATGAGTTATCTCCTCCCTGAAAGACTCTGTTACAAAAGGGTAGAGGGCTAGACTTGGGTGAAGGGGGTGGGCTGATGGGGAGACGGGGAAGAGAAACACTTCAGGTTAATTGGAGCTGAGAATATAAGATACTCGTCTTAAAGTGTGTGCTTCAGTTATGAGCAGGAAAGTGTCGCGATCATAATGTTTTCTGTGCGGGATTCAACACAGCATGGGTGTTTTAAAACAAGCGGTAATCGTTTCTCATGGAGAAATTACAAGCTGCAGCTCCGGACTCAGGACAAGCTCCTGGGAGACCCCAGTCCCCTTTCTCCGGGGAGACACCAGGAGACACACGTGGTAGTTAGCCGCTGAGTCTCTTGAACCAAATGGTAGAGTTAGTGACGGAGAGAATTGAACAGTTTAATTCAATCAGTGCTTTATTCATTCAGAAGGAAACGACACAGAAGCCTTCCATAATTCTGGCAAGTAGGAGAGAAGGAATTTTGGTTTGGAGAAGCAAACTGGCTTCTAAAGAGACTGCAAAGCAAACTGGTCAACTTTGCAATAGGGAAACTAACGCAGTACAGTTACAATGATTCATCTGCTGAGGCTGGTTGTGTTGTGCATTTTTTTTTAAAGAGGAGACCTTTTGAGCCTGATGCAAAAGCACCTCTGCCCTGTGAGCACTTTGCTCTGCCCGCTCTCATCGTGGGCACATTCTTGTGGCATCAACGTCGTGGCGAGGTCTCTACTTAAAGATTCCTTTCTACCAGCAATGATTTCTCTGATTTCTCTAAAGTGATGAACAATGCACTGTACAACACTAAGTGAAAAATTCTTAGAAATAAAGGCAGAGGCATTAGTCACGATTATCCACACAGTTCTTCAAAATGGTAGCACATGAGAAGAAAAGGGACCCTCTCACCCTTTTTCTGAAGACCATCTTTGTTTACCTCATTCTCAAGTAGTAAGAGATTGCAGGAACCATTTGCATAGGATAACTAACATATACCACATCATTTGCACGTCTGCAAGTACACGTGAGTAACCGTAATTACACGTGACACCAATTACTCTATTACTTTGTATTAAATTATAATGGAAAATTCCACTAGAGAATTGAAGCCTAATTGCATCTTAATTTGCATAATTTTGCATATTAATTACATCTCAGATGAATAATAAATTTCAGCAGATTTTTAATTTATGCATAGACACAAAAACAAGTGGAGAAATAATTTAGAAAAAAAATACCAGCAACTATTACTTAGGGCATTCAACTAATTTTGCTTAGTTTAGCAAAACAAAACTTGGTTTGTTTAATATAGCATCTTTAGGCTGATTGCTGTTTAATGCACAAGATGTCAGTCTTGAAACATAGGTGCAGACATGGCTTTTTTTAATAAAATAAAGTGTTCAATTATGCTACTTTGAGTTTAGAATTTTATATTTTGATAAAACTGTCTCTAGGATAGCATCATTTAGTTGGAAATATTTTTAATTGTTATGCATTTTTATTGAGGCTTAACCTCTGTGGCAGTTATTTTAAATGCAAAAGATGACAAAAAAAATAGACCATAAAAATATCCTGGTGAAGGAGTTCACTAATAAAAAGATGTCAAACGCTTTCTGATTTTGAGTCTACTGTGAAGTCACCCAAGATGATTTTAAAGATTTTGTATGAATGGTTCAGAAGGAGAAATTC
Organism: Litocranius walleri; assembly: GCA_006410535.1. Classification (NCBI taxonomy): domain Eukaryota; kingdom Metazoa; phylum Chordata; class Mammalia; order Artiodactyla; family Bovidae; genus Litocranius; species Litocranius walleri. The sequence goes on from SJYG01001381.1 coordinate 50,903, forward strand.
CCTACATTTTTGTTTTGCAGAGTAAAACAATTCATAGAACTAGCTTCTAAAGATTACTATTATTTTCTAGCTTTTTTCTCTATTTCTCTTGCCTGCATGGTAAACAGAAACAAATCTTGCCTGCTAGAGACCTTGGTTTTAAATTTAGTCACCCTTGCTTTGGATTTATCAAACAAACAGAAGGTTTATTTCTCTGAGATAATTAATGCATTTTTGTTACATAGCTGAATCTATGTTGACAGTCACAAAAAAGCAGCACCAATCTTTCCTCAAGTGACAGTGTGTAACTTAAAATTCATTTCTTCCATCTCTTGCCTGAACCCAAGCCTCACAGCCTCCTGGCTGCTGCCACTGCTGGAGGAAGGGGAAAGCTCGCTCTGCCTCCATGAAGCCTAATACTGTGATCATTTACCAAATGATACAAAAGCAGAGAATGACGACGTCCTAATAAATCAGGAATCTGTCAAGATTAACAATCTCAGCCGTCATCTGTTTTCCTGTGAAGGTCCCACCAGCATCAGATATTTTCCAGTTCATTCTATAGCTTCTCAGTGCAGACACTGTGCGTGCACCCTGTAGCTGGGCAACCTCCGAGAGGCCATTCCATGTGTGTCAGCATATAAATCTGGAGTCCACAACTGTGCTGGTTCAGAGGGCTGGAAGCAGGAGTTCTTTGCACGTGCCCTTCGCCAGCTACTGATCCCTGCTCTTATGGAGGACACTTGGAGCTAAGGGTTTGGATTTGTCTTTGTTACCTTATATTTCAATATTTTCTGTTTATCTTCAAAAAAGTTTGCCTTGTTCTTAGACAAACCGAGACCGATGGAAAAAATCGAAGGCATGCCAAGTACTTCCTGTATCACATGAATTTCTACCAGGAGCTCGACTCCCTGCTCGTCTCCATTAATCAAGCTACAGTCCTACGAACGCCTTTGATGATCTGAATGTCTAAAACCTGAAATACTTCAGCTATCAAAAATAGAACTGCATCGATGATTGCAGCCATCTCTTTACTTTTTTGTTCAACCCTTTTGACCAGGTTCTTACATTCAAGACAGCTTTGAGCTGGACCAGTTCCTCAAAAGACCCAGTCCTCCCAACATTTAAGCAATGGTGCCCTCTTGTGGCCATGCCTGAGTACTGCGGTCTGAGAAAGGCGGGCTGGGGAGAGGGACTAAAAATCTCCAGGATGTTAAATAATGAAACACACTATCCATCTACTCGCAGATGGTATGTGAAGGTCTTCTCAGGTCTCCCGGCCGTTCCGACCAGTTTCCAGCCGGTGCAAGTTTTAGAATTTACGGAGAGAAAAGCAAGCAGCTTGATGCTGATTACTGGCAGTATTCGGACAAACAAACGAAACAAGAAAGCGCACACCGCCAGCTCTTTGGGGTGCAGCACCCGTATCCTAGCACAGGTTTCAAGATGATAGTATGGGTGTTGGAAAAAAGAGCTTAGGTTTCCATGAAGGCTTTGGAAATTTATGTTTTATTTTTACCATTATTTATTCCTATTCATTATCTCCTGGGGGAACCTTATTAGAAGTGTAGACATAAAGCTCGATTCTGCTGGTTCTTTCAGGCGTCTTATCCTCAGAGTTCACCTGAAAGAGGGGGTGGTGGTGGGATCTGACACTTAACCAGTCACTCAAAGATGGTCCTTCCCAGCCCTTTGACAGATGCACTTAGAGATGGATTTTGAGTCAGACTTCCCCCGAGGCCACCATCTGACACTCAGACGACTGTGGTACCGCGCATTCTTCTGATTCATCCTGTAACAGCCCGCGAACGCTTTCCCTCTGTGTTAGGCTGTGCTCAGGATGGCACAGCCAAGAGATGTCCCTTAAGTAGATTTCTTCCTTCAGATCGTGTTTAATGTAAAAATAAAGTGTTGTTAGTAATAGAGATAAGGGGTTGCCCCTGTGGTCACGTGAGAGTCAGTAACCGGGAGGAACAGCCGCCATCCAGGCAGGGCTCATGCGATGTTTGCAGAGCACTTCTGAAAAATCCTGTCCTGCAAAGGCTGCCCTTCCGACCCACCTCGAGGATCCCGCTCAAAGAGGGAGAGCGTTCGCATCTGTCCAGCCATTTCCAAGCCACAGCCCTGCTTCCTCGCCACAGACACTGTTTATTTAGAAATTTCAACAAGAGAACTGAGGCTGAGGATGAAAATGGGTCCTGTCTGGGGCTGAAAGAGGGCTCATTTCCTGGAAGCCAAGGCCTGGAGATCTAGAATAACTAACGTGGTGACTGTCACTCTCCTGCCTCAGTGAACTGAGTGCCTTCCCATTGCCAGGCCAGCCCCGGACTCAGCCACCGGATTCCAAGTCTCTGCCCTTCCTCGACAGGAGGGGAGCTTGGCAGAGAATGAATGGATGCTGAGAAGTGTGGTTGAGTCTCTCTGCTGTGCGCCTGAAGCTACACGGTAATTTAATTGTCTATACTCTAATATAAAAGAAAACATTAAAAAATAATAAGAAAAAAAATATTTTTAAAGTCTCTTCCCTTCATTGCCAAGGCAGCAAAGACCCCTGGCCATCTCACAGGTCTCACCAGCCACAGGGCATCTGAGCTCCACGGGCGGTGAATTTTTAGCTATCTGTCTTCGGCCAGAGCTGTACAAGAACTCACCTCACCCAGGAGGCTTATGCATTCAGGAAATAAGACGAACATCCACTTAATGTTTAGCTCCAGGTTCAAAATGGAAAAGAAAAAAAAAAAAAAAAGCACCCGTATCCTAGCACAGGTTTCAAGATGATAGTATGGGTGTTGGAAAAAAGAGCTTAGGTTTCCATGAAGGCTTTGGAAATTTATGTTTTATTTTTACCATTATTTATTCCTATTCATTATCTCCTGGGGGAACCTTATTAGAAGTGTAGACATAAAGCTCGATTCTGCTGGTTCTTTCAGGCGTCTTATCCTCAGAGTTCACCTGAAAGAGGGGGTGGTGGTGGGATCTGACACTTAACCAGTCACTCAAAGATGGTCCTTCCCAGCCCTTTGACAGATGCACTTAGAGATGGATTTTGAGTCAGACTTCCCCCGAGGCCACCATCTGACACTCAGACGACTGTGGTACCGCGCATTCTTCTGATTCATCCTGTAACAGCCCGCGAACGCTTTCCCTCTGTGTTAGGCTGTGCTCAGGATGGCACAGCCAAGAGATGTCCCTTAAGTAGATTTCTTCCTTCAGATCGTGTTTAATGTAAAAATAAAGTGTTGTTAGTAATAGAGATAAGGGGTTGCCCCTGTGGTCACGTGAGAGTCAGTAACCGGGAGGAACAGCCGCCATCCAGGCAGGGCTCATGCGATGTTTGCAGAGCACTTCTGAAAAATCCTGTCCTGCAAAGGCTGCCCTTCCGACCCACCTCGAGGATCCCGCTCAAAGAGGGAGAGCGTTCGCATCTGTCCAGCCATTTCCAAGCCACAGCCCTGCTTCCTCGCCACAGACACTGTTTATTTAGAAATTTCAACAAGAGAACTGAGGCTGAGGATGAAAATGGGTCCTGTCTGGGGCTGAAAGAGGGCTCATTTCCTGGAAGCCAAGGCCTGGAGATCTAGAATAACTAACGTGGTGACTGTCACTCTCCTGCCTCAGTGAACTGAGTGCCTTCCCATTGCCAGGCCAGCCCCGGACTCAGCCACCGGATTCCAAGTCTCTGCCCTTCCTCGACAGGAGGGGAGCTTGGCAGAGAATGAATGGATGCTGAGAAGTGTGGTTGAGTCTCTCTGCTGTGCGCCTGAAGCTACACGGTAATTTAATTGTCTATACTCTAATATAAAAGAAAACATTAAAAAATAATAAGAAAAAAAATATTTTTAAAGTCTCTTCCCTTCATTGCCAAGGCAGCAAAGACCCCTGGCCATCTCACAGGTCTCACCAGCCACAGGGCATCTGAGCTCCACGGGCGGTGAATTTTTAGCTATCTGTCTTCGGCCAGAGCTGTACAAGAACTCACCTCACCCAGGAGGCTTATGCATTCAGGAAATAAGACGAACATCCACTTAATGTTTAGCTCCAGGTTCAAAATGGAAAAGAAAAAAAAAAAAAAAGACTTTCTTCCAATAGTGAACTTTCAGGAAGAAAACTGTTTCCTGTGGTGGTTCTGGGCTCCCCTTGCCAGATTCACTGGGGCTGGGGGTGCCCCTTTCACACGCCCTTTGTCGCGGCCCCCAGGCTCAGTGTGAGCTCCCACGGGCGCTGGTGCCCAAACTGCCACCCAGGCTCGCTGGCACTAGTTTCTTTCTGCCTGTGACAGAAATGAAAACTAAGTGAAAGGCAGTGACACGCTCCCTCTTACAAGTGCAGAATTATTGCATCTTCCAGGACACGGCGGAGCGACCTTCCTTTCACGCTTCACTTTCACGCATTGGAGAAGGAAATGGCACCCCACTCCAGTACTCTTGCCTGGAAAATCCCATGGACGGAGGAGTCTGGTGGGGTCGCACAGAGTCGGACACGACTGAGGCGACTTAGCAGCAGCAGCGGCAGATATGTATTTTCTATATTATATAATAAATTGGTAACATCATATATGGGCTTCCCCGGTGGCTCAGCAGTAAAAGAATCTGCCTGCAAAGCAGAAGCCAAAGGAGACACAGTTTCAATCCCTGGGTCGGGAAGTCTCCCTGGAGGAGGCACGGCACCCCACTCCAGTGTTCTTGCCTGGAGAATCCCATGGACTGAGGAGCCTGGCGGGCTACAGTCCATGGGGTCAGAAAGAGTCAGACAGGACTGAAGTGACTTAGAATATTACATGTAATATTATGTATAATAATGAATCACCATCAGCTGTTTTCTACAGCATATGTTCCCTTGCATCCTTAATTTCTCCTGGTACTTGCTTACCCTCTGTCTCTCTCTCTCTCTCTGAGATTAGCAGGGCAATCCATTAACACAGAAAAAAATACAAAATAAAAATCCATCTGCCTCTTCACCTTCCTTATCTGAGCATAGAGGCCCTTGGAAGTTTGCAAAACAAATAAGGAAAAAGGGAACTATAACCCAGAGGAACTCAGAGGTTAGATTGAAAAGTCCAGGAAAATGGCAAACAAAATATACAAGATTTGGAGCTAAAATATATTTTCTGGCTTTTTATTTTGTCAAAGAATTTTTTAAAACCCAAACTATGTCATTCTCCCAAATCACCCCACCCTCGCTCTCTCCCACTTAAAATAAATTTATATTTTAAAAAACCCTAAACTAAAAATAATCATATATTCTAACCATCATTTATAAAAGAAAAGATGCCTTAACCACAAGTGAATAAGGAGAACACAGTCTCCAGAAGTTAAAAGGGCATCCCCTGTGCTGGCTATATTTAGCTTTAGAAACAGTCACTCGCACTTTCTTTCTCTGTGCTATCGTCCGTTAGATCAGTTAAATTTTAGCCTAGAGCAGGGCTCGCCATAGACCAGCGTCTGGGACTCACTGTCTCTCTTCCCTGGTTCCTAGGGGCTCTGGCCAGATGCCATTTCTTCCGAGAGATGCCCTTCTTTCCCCAGTTCACGGAGAAAGTGCGAGTGAGACTGTTAGTCACAGTGGTGTCTGACTCTTTGCAACCTCATGGACTTTATGCCACCAGCCTCCTCCATCAGTGGAATTTCCCAGGCAAGATTACCCCGCCAGGCTCCTCTGTCCATGGGATTCTCCAGGCAAGAGTACTGGAGTGGGTTTCCATTTCCCTTCTCTGGGGGATCTTCCCGACCCAGGGACTGAGTCCAGGCCTCCTGACTGTAGGCAGATTCTTTACTGTCAGCGCCTCCTGGGGCTCCGCAGCTAAGTTCTCACCATTGCTTTATTTTCATCATTTTCACTTGAAATTGGTGTTTAATGTACCTCCATCTCCAGATGGCTAACTCCTTGAGGTCAAGGATTTCCTATAACTTAAGCATTTTTTATAAAACACTCCATAAATCTCAACTGGTCACATGAACCCAATGTAAAGTAAGATGGAATGATTCATACAAGAGTCACTATTTTCCCCCCAAAGACCAACAACTCCGGGTGTGTATTCAGACACTTGGCCGTGTCTGACTCTTTGCAGCGTGGTGAGGTGTAATCCACCAGGCACCTTGTCCATGGAATTTTCCAGACAAGAAGGCTGGAGTGGGTTGCCATTTTCTACTCCTGGGGATCCTCCCGACCCAGGGATCAAACCCACGTCTCTTGTGTCTCCTGCATTGGCAGGTGGATTCTTCATCAGTGCCCCACCTGGGAACGGGTGAGAGGCTCTAGAGAGCAGCTCGCTACACGCGCTGGCAGTGAGGACCAGCACCCACGACGTGCATTTGTCAGCTTCTTTCCTTTTTCAATTTCCAAACCATGACATCGACACGTATACCCATATATGGTGAGATGTACGTGGTAGAATGCTTAGATATCTGTGGAGAAGGCAATGGCAACCCACTCCAGGATTCTTGCCTGGAGAATCCCACAGACAGAGGAGCCTGGGAGGGTAATCTTGCCTGGAGAATCCCATGGAAAGAGGAGCCTGGCGGGATAATCTCGCCTGGAGAATCCCACGGAAAGAGGAGCCTGGTGGGGTAATCTTGCCTGGAAAATCCCATGGACAGAGGAGCCTGGCGGGATAATCTCGCCTGGAGAATCCCATGGACAGAGGAGCCTGGCAGGGTAATCTTGCCTGGAGAATCCCACAGACAGAGGAGCCTGGCGGGATAATCTTGCCTAGAGAATCCCATGGACAGAGGAGCTTAGTGGGGTAATCTCGCCTGGAGAATCCCACGGACAGAGGAGCCTGGCAGGCTACAGTCCATGGGGTCACAGGGTCCGGCACGACTTGGTGACGAAACCGCCACCACCATATAGATGTGCATGTGTCTACATATTTATTGAGAGCTCCCCAGGCAGTACTAGTCGTGCGGAACCTGCTTGCCAGGGCAGGAGCTGTGAGAGATGCAGGTTCAGGCCCTGGATCAGGAAGATTCCCTGGGGAGGGCATGGCAACCCACTCCAGTACTCTTGCCTGGAGCATCCCCATGGACAGAGGAGCTTGGCAGGGTATATTTCTCTTGGAAATTCCTTGGGCAGGGAAGCCTGGTGGGCTACAGTTCAAAGGGTTGCAAAGAGTCAGACACAGCTGAAGAAACTTCCATGCATGCATGCTTATATCGATTATATATAGAGAGAGAGAGAGATCAAAAAATGTCTGGAATTGCTCTAGTTAAGACCACAGTCTGTGGCTCATGAATGGGGAGAAGACGTGCACTTCCTCCTAGTCTTGCTCTCAGCCAACTGCTGCTATTATTTCCCAGATTGTCTTAGTGAACTTGACCCCTGATGCCAGGCTTCAGGGGCCCATGGGTGCCACGCGCTAGGAGTTCTTAGGGCTAGAAAGCGTTTCAGAAGTGCTCTGCCTCAGTCTTCCAAAAGAGGGAACTGAGACTCAGAGAGCAGAGGAAGCCAGACATCTGACTCCCCGGTGGGTGCTTCTCCTCTCAAACTACTGGAAGATCACTTGGCAATTTGTGCTTTTTAAAAGAAAAAGTTTAGAGGTAATCTAGTTCATATTGCATCAAGAAAGGAAGAAGGGAAGGCAGAACAAGCCGCCCAAACCACCCAGGTGAACTCTAGAGAAATCTGGTTTCCACCACGAGTCAGAGCCTTGGAAGCCAGATCTGCACCCAGGGGAGACTCGAAGACGGGTCCGTCCTTGGCAGAGGCTGCTTTTTGGGTGAGTAAGCCGCCCACTAGCCTTTTTTGTTCCCCTCCCATCTTCTAGATAAAAATGAGTGTTTAAAAACTGTGCTAAAATTTTCAAAAACACCTTAAAAAGATTCCATTACTTAAAGTGATTTGGATAATTGTGTTCAATGGTAGCCATTATTTAAAAATATAATTAGTTGCTGAACTCGGAGAAGGAGGGAAATTTCTGCAGGTGTTTCTCATTATTTGCTATGCATACAAAATATCTGCATAAATTACCATTATTATTCCAATGTATACTAAGAGACAATAAAGCATTAGCAAGCAAAGAAGAACGCTGTTGACCCACAGACTGAGAGAGAGGCCTGGATCGGCGGTAATCGTGTGCTGGCCTTCAGAGCTCCTGCCGCACATGTGCGACCGCATTCAGGATTGAAAGAAACAATTTTGCACCTGTAACAATATTACATATGGAACGTAAGTCCATCAGACAGATATTGAACATGGAGGAGGGGCGGGGAGAAAAAGCTCCCAACAATGTGGAGAGGAGCGGGGTATGCGCTAATTGTTTCAAAGGTTTACACGTTTTACACACACTGTAGGTGGGTATTTGGGATATTTCTTTGGGTTGAAAACCCCCATAGAACACACAAATTAGGTATTTGTCTTTTTTTTAAGTATGTGGTGCATTGCACATTTTCTTTTATGATATTTTTAGAGTTCAACAGCAATGTCATCGTCAGTGCAATTCAACAGAATATTCTGTGATGGTGGAAATGTTCGATAACCAGTACCAGCAGCCACTAGCCACAGACGACTTCAGAGCACTTAAAATACGGCTGGAGCAACTGAGGAACTGGTCTGCCTAAATTTAAACCAGTTTAAATGCAAGTAACCACATGAGGTGAGTGGCTGCTGAACTGTGCATAACAGGACAGCTCGATTATCTCAGTGAAGCTGCAGGCCCTAACCACTAGACCCCCAGCGAGCTCCCTCACTGCGCTCTTCCGAGCACCGACTGCGCACACACGCGGGGCCGATCATCAGCCCATCTAACAGCCCCAGCAAGTTGCGAGGTCAGCGCTGCTATGCCCGAGGGGCCCGAGTCCCACAGAAACTGTCGCTGATCTCGAGGGCATCAGACTAGCGGGGCGGGGTCAGGGTGCGATTCAGGGTCTGGCTTCAGCTCTTCCTTGTGGAGCTCTGGATGAAGAGGCAGCAAGAAGCTCGCCGCTGAGTCCATCCTGCTCATTCACAGCGCGTCAGCTTGGGAGGGTCCAGAGCATGGGGTCAGGTGCTGACGGGGTGGCTGACATAAGGAGGCTCGTACTGACGGCGGATCCAGCGGTCCACCCGGTTCACAACGTCACCAAGAGGGAAACCCAGAAAAGCCGAGTCAAGTGTGCGGGTCAGGGGGAGGCGGGCCTAGAACCAACGGCCCTGAGACGCAGCTTTGCACTGAGCGCCCGGGACCCGCGCACGTGGCAGACACCGCAAAGCGGCGCCCGCGCCTGCTCTAGGGAGGTCCCACGCAGCCACCAGCAGGCAGACCCAGGACGGGCAGGGGCCTGGTCTTTTGCTGACGAGGCGTTGTACAAATGGAAAACAGGAACTGCAAAACGAAAGAAATCACTCACCCGTCTATCCATAATCCTGCTTTTCGCATGTTATCCCTGCCTCTTAGAAGTGATGCTTCACCAATGCACCCTAACCCCTCCTGGTCCAAAAATTCACAAATGGCCTCATGCTTAAGCCTCATCCAAGAAAGGAGTCACGCTAAGAGGTTAGTCAAGGGAATGAGGAAGGCAGAACACTGGTTCACCTTATTTCTGTCCCTCTCACACTGTAGGCGGTTCTGGCAGACACCAAAGTCTACAGTACCAGCAGCCACTAGCCACAGACGACTTCAGAGCACTTAAAATACGGCTGGAGCAACTGAGGAACTGGTCTGCCTAAATTTAAACCAGTTTAAATGCAAGTAACCACATGAGGTGAGTGGCTGCTGAACTGTGCATAACAGGACAGCTCGATTATCTCAGTGAAGCTGCAGGCCCTAACCACTAGACCCCCAGCGAGCTCCCTCACTGCGCTCTTCCGAGCACCGACTGCGCACACACGCGGGGCCGATCATCAGCCCATCTAACAGCCCCAGCAAGTTGCGAGGTCAGCGCTGCTATGCCCGAGGGGCCCGAGTCCCACAGAAACTGTCGCTGATCTCGAGGGCATCAGACTAGCGGGGCGGGGTCAGGGTGCGATTCAGGGTCTGGCTTCAGCTCTTCCTTGTGGAGCTCTGGATGAAGAGGCAGCAAGAAGCTCGCCGCTGAGTCCATCCTGCTCATTCACAGCGCGTCAGCTTGGGAGGGTCCAGAGCATGGGGTCAGGTGCTGACGGGGTGGCTGACATAAGGAGGCTCGTACTGACGGCGGATCCAGCGGTCCACCCGGTTCACAACGTCACCAAGAGGGAAACCCAGAAAAGCCGAGTCAAGTGTGCGGGTCAGGGGGAGGCGGGCCTAGAACCAACGGCCCTGAGACGCAGCTTTGCACTGAGCGCCCGGGACCCGCGCACGTGGCAGACACCGCAAAGCGGCGCCCGCGCCTGCTCTAGGGAGGTCCCACGCAGCCACCAGCAGGCAGACCCAGGACGGGCAGGGGCCTGGTCTTTTGCTGACGAGGCGTTGTACAAATGGAAAACAGGAACTGCAAAACGAAAGAAATCACTCACCCGTCTATCCATAATCCTGCTTTTCGCATGTTATCCCTGCCTCTTAGAAGTGATGCTTCACCAATGCACCCTAACCCCTCCTGGTCCAAAAATTCACAAATGGCCTCATGCTTAAGCCTCATCCAAGAAAGGAGTCACGCTAAGAGGTTAGTCAAGGGAATGAGGAAGGCAGAACACTGGTTCACCTTATTTCTGTCCCTCTCACACTGTAGGCGGTTCTGGCAGACACCAAAGTCTCACTGTCATGGCCTTTGCAAAATTCTTAGCATTCATGTAGTCCTCTGGAGAGTTTGGCACGTGCACACGTCTTTTGGTTAAGGGGCCTGGAGCGGTCCAGAACATAAAAGAAAGCTCTTTTCTCCTAACTGTGTATTAGGCATTTTTATACTTAAAATAACTGAAATTGCCTTCATTGACCTGCACAGACGCTAAGTAGCTTTCCCCAAAATCCCACGGCGAGTGAGTTAGAAAGCCAGGATTTGAATGCAGAGCTGTTGAGCCCCTGAAATGCCACTCTTCACTTCTGGGACCCGCTCCTCGCTGGCATTCAGTGAGGTCTGTGACTCTGCTTGAAATCAAGGCTATAATATGGCCTCACATGTGGTGCTCACTGAGTGAGCTACCACGAGCGGCAGCGCCACAGAAACGCGGGCCTTAGCAGTGCTGCCGTCGACTAGGTCCCCACAGGGCTGTGAGCTCTCTGCGAGAAGGAGCCTGTTATGTCGATGCAGAGCACGTGTTAAAAGCACAGACCCTGGAGTCAGCAGCCCAAGCCCACCCCTCTTCTCCTCATCAGCTTCATGCTTGAATGGTGCCGCAGGCTTAATCCATGACAGTGACTGAGTGTCAGCATGGAGAAGTCGGTGCCATTGCAAGACACAAGATGCAGGGCCGGCCCCTGAGGGCCACAAGGAGGCACTGGGCTCAGGCCAAAGAGGAGTGAGGGGTAAGCCTCCGTCAGGCTTTCATCGGTGTTTCTGTGGGACTGCTGAGGCAGCACAGCGTGAGTAGCCCAGAACTGGCAGCTTGGGCTTCTCCCGTGGCCCCATGGCAAAGAATCGGCCTGCAATGCAGGAGACACAGGAGGCATGGGATCGATCCCTGGGTCGGGAAGATCCCCTGGAGGAGAGCACGGCAACCCACTCCAGTGTCCTTGCCTGGAGAATCCCCATGGACGGAGGGGCCTGGCGGGCTACAGTCCACGGGCTCACAAAGAGGTGGACACGACTGAGCAACTTTCTCTTCACTTCATGACAAGCCCACTCCTGGCTGAGGCCTTTTCTGCCTCTGAAAACTGGCTACCCTGAGCAGTTTTGGAGGTCAAAACGTCATAAGATACAGAAAATAAAAAAACATGGTGAGTACGTTTCACTTCCCTCATTTGTCAGATGAGGATAACACAGCCCTACAATTACGACATCGTACACTCACAGCAACTCTGCACTGCTCAGCACGTGACACGTGGGAAGCGCGGTGTCTAAATGAGCAGCGGCATCAGACACGACACCAGCCCTCACACACAGTGCCTCCAGGGTAGGAAGTGCCCCGAAAGGCAGGAGTGGGTGAGTGAGCACCCAGGAGGATTCTCCCTGATGCCAGGCAACCAACATTCTCCATGTCTTAGAGACAGAAAGTGAGCCGGCGGGTAAAACTGGCAGCAGAGAAGGAGGAACCAGACCTGCGGAAGGAAGGCGGCTCCCAGCGATGAGAAGCTTCGCGCTGCTTTCTGAGCCTGCTCCCTGCGGCCCATCTGTCTCTGTCTCAACATTTAAGTTGGGCATTTGTCTTTCAGCCTCCCTCTGGCAGTTCTGCAGCCCTCCCATGAAATGTAATCTCCCCCATCCATAACCAGTGAAGTTTACTTGGACTTGGTGCCGCTACACTCACTCCCAATTTAAAAAAGAAAATTTGCATCTTCAGACATCAGCAGCATGAGGCAACCTAAGAAATAAGTGCACATTAGGCTTCTAAGTAGGCTTTTCCCTTGTTATCTGTATATAGCATCTGTCTAATGGAAAACAAAGCCACAACATCCATCTCTTCCGACTGCCATTAAAGTTCAGTGGAATCCAGTGAACTCTCCTTGTTACAAGCGTAGGATCTGGTACCATTCGCTGCTTCTAATGAACCTGGATCTTAGAGGCTGAGGCATGTAGAGCTGGGGGACTGGATGGTATGCAATCTATTCCCTGGATTTCCAAAGAAGAAAACAGAATCTAAGGTCACATCTGTCATCTCTTGTCAGCAGTCTTGGAAAAAGGACTCCTTTGTGTGTGTTTAGGTTACCCAGTAAAGTCAAGTTTTCTTAAATCAGTATTTGGTCAGTGAATGCAGACATTTTACTAGCATTAATGCAAGAAACTTACTCAATGAACAATGAGGCTTAGAGATATCCATATAAGGTCCCTCTGATGCCTGGAAGAAATAATTCACATTAAAACATGGATAAGGAACTAACTCCCTTGTTCATAGTTAAAAATAGCTGTCTTCAAAACAGCATTGAATAGAGGCTTTGGTGGTCCATGTTCACCAACTTCTAGCCATGTGACTTTGTGTGAATTATTTAAAGACTCAGAGGGTCTGTTTTCATATCTGTAAAATGAAGACACTAAACCAGATGTTTGAAATTTTAGCATTTCCCAGTTTGATGAGAAAGTTTATGCTCAAACTCTATGGTGCTAATTACCTACAGGTCACCACACCAACTATCAATATCGTTTCAGAACACGAGACAATACCAGACCCAGAATAGAATTAAGTAGACCACGGGATAACCTCATAAATGTACTTTTTATATACACTTAAGTTCTTGCTTAATCTTTTGAGGCTACTGAGAAGTCCAATTTAAAAGCAAGTTGAGTTAGAGGTCTTTATATAGCATTCATTTCCACACACTCGAAATAGGAGATGTTAGCTATTTAATTAGTCAGCTTCATAATTTAGTTTGTAAACTTAGAGACCATATCTGGGTTTTACATAATATTGATTACATGATCAGGGTTCATTAAAGGATAATAATTTAAAAATCACTTTTAAGTGTTAGGTTTTTCTAGCTTATTTCCTTTCCATATGAATGCTTCATATTTTAACATATCATCCTTTTCTCCTACTTATTTATTTATTTTTGCTCTAGAAAACCACAGAGAATTCATCTAGAATGATGACAAAATTAATGGAAATTTAAATGAAAACATAATCTTATTGGAATTTCATTTTTGATGACATAATAATAGGCTTATAGAGCACCTTTCATCTATGGACCTCTAAGCACTTTACAACGTTAGTTAATTCGCACAACAATCCTGTGAGGTTGGCAATTATAATCAGCCCCATTATGTAAATCAGAGACGTGTGAGGCAGGGAGGTGAAACTCCCCAGGCGATGGGAAGCCGGGGGCAGAGGCACAGACTTTCATGTCCTTAGCACTGCACACCCAAAAAGGCTCTTGAAAAGCCTTCCATTTTCATTGATTGCAACAAAAAGTTCTCTTTTCAAAAGAAACAAAGTCACAAGGAGAGTTTAATTCTGTCACCTCATCAGTGTTCCACAGGGGATATGAAAGAATCTGAAGGATGGGGCAGGACAGAAGGGCGCTTGCCTTGCAGTGTGAAAAGAGCTTACTGTCATGAATTTTCCCACCAGAATAAGACTATGATACTCATTTACTCATCAGCAATATTCAAAGGAAAAAATATTGACCCAAATACTAATGTGAGCACTGCTTATAAAAGCAAGGATTCTTTATTGAATATTTCTTGGTTAGTGGGCCTCATGCTAAGCATTTTGGATGCTCGCTCTCTTAATCCTGGTAAGAACTTAAGTGTATTGGTTAGCCAGTGCTGTGTAACAAGCACCGTGACACTCAGGGCCTTCAGAAGACACTTGCTCATCTATCTGTGGCTCAGCAGCAGGCTGGCTGCAAAGGCTGCAAGCTGTTCCACAAGCCCCTCTTGCTTAGCTAGCAGCCAGAGCACGGATTTCTCACAGCAAGCGTATACTTAATGAGTACCGCGTGCTGTCTACCGATATCCCAGGAGCTGCGCAGGTTACACGCCAAGCACAAGGCCAGACTGTGGTGAGGCACACGGTGCCCAGCACACTCGGTCCAGTCCAGTCCAGTCACTCAGTCATGTCCGACTCTTTGTGACCCCATGAACCACAGCACGCCAGGCCTCCCTGTCCATCACCAACTCCTGGAGTCCACCCAGACCTGTGTCTATTGAGTCAGTGACGCCATCCAGCCATCTCATTCTCAATTATCCCCTTCTCCTCCTTCAATCTTTCCCCAGCATGAGGGAGTCTAGCTGTATAGCTAACCCATTAACGTGATAGGAAATTTTGTTCCTCCCATGAAGGTGGTAAAAAGCGTGACTAATTTGAGTAAATAACTGAACCTAGCATTGTACTTATTCTTGTTCTCATTTTACATGTAAGAAAGCAGGTTGCAGGTAGGAAAAGCTTAGGAGTTTGACTTTATGTACTTCTCCTGACCCCTGCTCTCACGACTGTTTCTCTTTAAGCAAAAAGTATCTCACAGGCTGATTTCTCGTCCCTCAAATCATCCACACAGAGCCACATAGAGCCATCTTCTCCTCCTCGCTGGAGGCTGGTGATGGTTTAAATTATAGGGCCGTGGACTTCTCCATTCCAGTTATGGCTTAAGCAGGGGGTTAAATAGCCCTTTTGATTCTGTGCCTAGAGCTCCTCATGGGACCAGAAGCCCTGAACCCCCTCATCCCTTCATCACTAGTGCATTGTAGCCATTAAACCATCCTGCTGCATTTCAAAGAACGAGGCAGACAGGGCACAGAAAGCACCCTTTAGCTTTAGGATCTATGAATTAATCATTCCAGCGAACTAAACGCAGAGTTCCCTTAAGGTCTCAGACCTCCTCAAGATAAGCACTAAACATATCTGACTCATTCTGTAGAAGCAATGCAGATTACCAACAGTCCCGAGGTCGAGCGTCTGAGAAGAGACAAGAAGTCAAATAAGCCAGCCCTGAGGCCAGGCAAAGATGTCGCTCCTGGTGTGGCCGCCGCACATCCATTGTTCACACATGCCGTCTCCTGCCAGTGCCGGCAGGGACACCAGGCGGCGTGAGATGGGCTGGTTTCAAATCCGTCACTCTCATTGGCTCATCTTTCAGCTCAGTTTGCATTCTGCAAAATCATGAACACAAGAAAAGAGAAAGATTGGCAACTTTATTAGTGTGTGTCTAGCAATTTAAAAGGAGCTAATAGTGTGTAATATCTGTGAAAGTGGGAAATGGATAGAAGCTGCAACATTCCAATATTTGCTTTTCAAATTCCATTTTGCAGAGTGCAAGGATTCCCTGGCAGGGCTACAGGAGCAGCTGCAGGAGGAAAAGACAGAGGCAGGGGTACAGTGCCCTGGACTCGCCTTCCTCTACTGGAGCAGCTGCACTTTATCTGCTTTATCAATTGAACTCCGTGTACAATTACATTTGAATAAAAGCATCCTGCTGCTTAAAAATGCTTAGAAGCCGTTGGTTTTGATCATGGCTTCCTCTGCCATAATACCCATTTTTCTGCACCCAAGAACAGCGCTCGTCTTAAACATGCCCTAACGGTTACTGATTGATTTTTGGCTCTTTATGTATCAGCAAAGAATGGGATTATCGTTGCCATGCTTTAGCCTTTATTTTCCCCAAAAAATATGCCCCGTTTTATTTGAATGCTTTAATCTTTTGTTCTCTTTCCCTTATGTTCAGCCTCAAAATTGCTATTTTACTCCTTGCCTAGGGACAGGCATGTTTGATACCATTTCAAATAAATAATCTAACTGGAGATTGGAGAGGAAAACAATGTGATCTCTCAGGTCTAGGAATGGTTGTGTTTCACTTAATTTATGCAAAGCCTTCTGTAGCACACTCCCAGTAGCATTTCCTCTGGAAGCCTGGTGACTACCTCTCAGGCCTGGAACACGTGGACCGGCATCCCCCCAGGCCTTTCTCCAGTCACTCTTGCTTCCCGTCTCCTTTTCTACGTGTCGTGTTCAGATGAGCAGGGAGACTGCAGGCACACAGGCTGCTCCCTGCGAGCCAGAGCAGCTTTGTATCTATTTATATGTGTACGTGGTGGGGTAGCTTGGACAGGCACTTCATTGAGAATGCCGTGGCCTTCTCTTTTAATATGGTATTCGAAGCCTCCTTTTTCTCGCAGCATTGAGTACTGTCACGTGAAAGCGTCCCTCATCTTCTCTCTCTGGGCCATCACAGTTCAGAGGAGGAGGAGCCACATTTAATCTCCAAGGGCGCCAAGTAACTCCTTCTGTTCTCTTTGGCACATCTCTGACCCTAGATTTAGGCACCTGTGGCTTTAGACTTCACGAGTCTCCTTGCTGGCACCTTCTCAATGGGCTTTATAGCTACAATCATGTTGGAATAAAATTCATGATTCTTCTTGGTCACATTGTGGGGTTGTTGGAGGAAGCAAACTGGAATTATTAGAGAAAGAAAGCAAAACTACAATGAGGTACCACCTCACACTGCTCAGAATGGCCCTCATTAAAAAGTTTACAAGTAACAAACGCTGGAGAGGGGATGGAGAAAGGAGGATCTTCCTGCACTGAGGGTGGGAATGTACGTTCGCACAGCCACTGCGAAAAACATGGAGGTTCCTCAGAAAGCTGAAATAAGAATTACCATATGATTCAGCAATCCTGCTTCTGGGCAAGTGTCCTGAGAAAACTACAATTCAAGGATATACAGGCACTCCTGTGTTTACAGCAGCTCTATAGCCAAGATATGGAAACAGCTTAAAGCTTAAATGTTCATCAGCAGAGGAACAGAGAAAGAAGATGTAGCGTCTATACACATACATTGTATACACGTACAGTACACACATATATGTGTGTGCATACATATACATGATGGAGTACTACTCAGCCATCAAAAAGAACGGAATAAGCCACTTGCAGCAACGTGGACGCGACTGCAGATGATCATACTAAGTGAAGCAGGCCAGACAGAGAAAGACAAGCCCCACGTGATGCCAGTTACATGTGGAATCCAAGCACAAATCAACCTGTCTGTGCAACAGAAACAACATCACACGGAGGACAGGCTGGTGGATTCCAAGAGGGGAGGCCTCGGCGGAGGGATGCCGTGGAAAGCTGGGGCCAGCAGACATAAGCTTTTACATGCAGAATGGACAAGTAACAGAGTCCTACTGCGGAGTACAGGAGACCATGTTTAACATCCTATGATAAACTATAATGGAAAAGGATATTTACAAGAGAATGTATATGTGCCTGTGTGTGTAACTAAATCGCTTTGCTATACAGAAGAAATTAAAACAGCATTATAGATCAACTATATGCCCATTTAAAAATGAACTCAAGAAAGTAGAGAAAAATAAAGCAAATTGGAAGACTCGCTGTGAATTTTTACTTGTCGTGAATTTTTACTAGAGTTCAAATCCATGGGACTGTATTGACCTCTATTAAGCAAAGCGGGTTAACCTTCCATGTGACACAGAAACAAGCCTTATGGACATTCTACCGATGTTTTAAGTTCATCCTCCAGCACCACATGGGTTTATGAGAAAATCCAGATTCTGCAAAACACTAGCTGCCTAGCAGCCTGTGACAGACTCTGTCTGTGTGTCTCTCATGTCTGCACCTAAATGTGCTTTGCACACCTTGGGCCAACTTCCAACTGCTAACTCCTGAACACCTTTGCCTAAAGGCTTTCTCTAGTGAACCAAAGAATGTCCCAAAAGTACAAAGTCCAACAGCGAGAGAATTAGTGCCCTTTGGGATGCAGCCCCAACCTGTGGCTGATGGGAGTTTGGGCCACAGACGCTGCCCTTCTGGTCTGACGCTCCGAGAGGCGCCTGCTTCCTCTGGCTTTCGGAGCCCACCCCTGCCGCGTGGCTGAGCTGCAGCTGCCCATGGCTGCAGACGCCTTGATAACATCGTTTTCTGTTTTCTTCCCTTCTCTGGCTGGCTGCCCCAGTTTCCTGTTGGCATCTTCAAGAATCATCTCTCAAATAAACTACTTGCACTCAGACCCTGTTTCAGGGTTTACTTACAGAGTAACCCAAACTAACACACTACTATAAGCCTCAAATTAATCATTAGTAAAGGGTGGGAGATGAACTCCCTCATAGCTTTGAAAGGATTAAATTTTAAAATGGCTGTATAATTATTGGGCTTCCCTGGCAGCTCAGCTGTTAAAGAATCTGCTTGCACTGTAGGAGACGTTGGTCTGATTTTTGGGTTGGGAAGATCCCTTGGAGAAGGGAAAGGCTACCCACTCCAGTATTCTTGGGCTTCCCTGGTGGCTCAGCTGGTAAAGAATCTGCCTTCATTGCAGGAGACCCTGGTCTGATTTCCGGGTGGGGAAGATCCCCTGGAGAAGGGAAAGGCTACCCACTCCAGTGTTCTTGGACTTCCCTGCGGCTCAGTCAGCGAAGAATCCACCTGCAATGAGGGAGACCTGGCTTCCATCCCTGGGTTGGGAAGATTTCCTGGAGGAGGGCGTGGCAACCCACTGCAGTATTCTTGCCTGTAGAATCCCATGGACAGAGGAGCCTGGTGGGGTACAGTCCACAGGGTCGCAAAGAGTCGGACACGACTGAGTGACTAAGCACAGCACACACACACTTCTTACCACTGCTATTGCTGCAGGGAAGGCATCCAACATTCGTCAGTTATCCAGAGAACCCCCCTCCTAATCCCCACACCTTGATTACCTGACTTCCTACCACTTTATCCCCTGCTCATTTCAATCAGGACACAGTGGTTCTCTTGCTCTTCTTCAAACACACCAAGCACACTCCCCACTCAAGGTCTTTGCACCTGAGTGTCTTCATTATAGGCACAGCTTTCTCCATCACTTCCTTCAAACCTTGTTCAAATGAGATCTGGCCAGTGAAAGATTTCTAAGGCCATCACATATAAAGTAGCGTTTCCCATAAGATCCCAGGTTCCTGTTTAGCCCATTGTGTTCATCACTCTCCACTAGAACAGAAGGTCCGCAGTGACAAAAGCCATTTCTGGTGTGTTTTCTGGTATATCCTCAGCACATATATTAGAGCTGAGCAAAGAGTAAGCACAAAAATAATATTTGTTGAAGAATTCATGAATGAGTAAACATTCATGGACTGCAGTACCCCAGCACCCCTGTCCATCACCAACTCTTGGAGCTTGCTCAAACCCATGTTCATCGAGTCAGTGATGCCATCCAGCCATCTCATCCTCTGTCGTCCCCTTCTCCTGCCTTCAATCTTTCCCAGCAACAGGGTCTTTTCAAATGAGTCAGCTCTTCGCATCAGGTGGCCAAAGTATTAGGCTTTCAGCTTCAACGTCAGTTCTTCCCATGAACACCCAGGGCTGATCTCCTTTAGAATGGACTGGTTGGATCTCCTTGCAGTCCAAGGGACTCTCAAGAGTCTTCTCTAACACCACAGTTCAAAAGCATCAATTCTTCAGCAGTCAGCTTTCTTCACAGTCCAATTGTCACATCCATACATGACCATTGGAAAAACCATGGCCTTGACTAGACAGACCTTTGTTGGCAAAGTACTGTCTCTGCTTTTGAATGTGCTGTCTAGGTTGGTCATAACTTTTCCTCCAAGGAGTAAGCGTCTTTTAATTTCATGGCTGCAGTCACCATCTGCAGTGATTTTGGAGCCCCCCAAAATAAAGTCTGTTTCTGTTTCCATTGTTTCCTCATCTATTTGTCATGAAGTGATGGGACCAGATGCCATGATCCTATTTTTTTGAATATTGAGTTTTACGTCAGCTTTTTCAGTCTCCTCTTTCACTTTCATCAAAGGACTCTTTAGTTCTTCTTCACGTTCTGCCATAAGGGTGGTGTCATCTGCATATCTGAGGTTATTGATAGTTCTCCCGGCAATCTTGATTCTAGCTTGTGCATCATCCAGCCTGGCATTTTGCCTGATGTAAAGTTAAGCAAGCAGGTGACAATATACAGCCTTGACGCACTCCTTTCCCAATTTGGATCCAGTCCATTGTTCCATGTCTGGTTGTAACTGCCACTTCTTAACCTGCATACAGATTTCTCAGGAGGCAGGCCAGGTGGTGGTCTGGTATTCCCATCTCTTAAAGAATTTTCCACAGTTTGATGTGATCCACACAGTCAAAGGCTTTGGCATCATCAATAGAGCAAAGGTAAATGACACAATCCTAAATGGAAAAGGTATTTTAAAAGTATTCTTATATTGAGATATATTGATGAGGAGAACCGTACCTGATTAAGCCAGTAGTATTCTGAAGCTGGCTTGTATAAACTCAAAAAAGCCAATTAATAGTCAGTCATTTTCCCAAGATTACAGTACAAACAAAAGTGCCTTCTGATTGACCAGAACAGAGTTTTAGGCTGAGGATCAATGTTAATGCTGGTGAATATTGGCATCACCCTTGCCACTAAATCAGCCTTTATATATGTGCCACAGACTGAATGCTTATATCCCCCAAAATTCATATGGTGAAAACTGGTGCCCGGAGTGATGGTGTCTCAATGAGCCTTTGAGAGGCAACTAAGTCAGGTGAGTGGAGCCCCCGTGGATGGGGCTAGTGGCCTTACAGAAGGGACTCCTGAGAGCTCCCTTACCCCTTCCCCATATGGTGATCCAGCAAGCAGGTGGCCGCTGTGAGCCAGGAAGCGGGCCCTCGGCCGACACGGAACACACTGGCCCACGCTTCTGGGGCTTCCCAGCCTCCAGAAGCGTGAGAAATGCATTTCTGTTGTTTACAAGCCACCCAGCCGTGGAGATTTGGTGCAGCAGCCTGCAGAGACTGTGTGATGCGGAGAGGGGAATCATCCTCGAGGCAGGTGTAGCAATGCTCTCTTTTGTGCCAACTGCCCCACGCACACTTTACTACAGCTTATGTGACGCATGAGCAGTGATCACTGTAAGGACAAGGCTCTGTTCCTCTTCACAGTCCTCAAGACTAACAAAATCTGTTCATGTTTCCTTAAAGGTTTGAGTGACACAATGACAGCACTCAAGGGTGTGGAAGACTGACATAAGAAGCCAGGACTTACATAACCAACCCCATAACATTTCCTCTCATAGCGTCCTACAGCATGAAATCGAGTCCAGCCTCGTCTTGAATTTGCACTAATTTCTGTGGAAGTGGTGAAAATAAGTCGATAGGCTCAGTCCAAATAAACTTTGCTAAGGGGAGGGATTTTCAAGATATGAATCTAGTCAGCTCTTAAATATAAGCTGACTTCTGGAGCCACAAGAATATATCATCAAGAATGAGTGGAGTTTCCAGCTTTGATCTTGCATGACATCAGTACAAGAGCTGCTAGGAGTCTGCATGAGATTTTTTCCTACTCAGAAGAGATTCTGAAACAAGGCGGGAGAGATTATGCTGCAATGACAGGTCAGCCTAAAACCTGTAGTGACAGAAGTTAGAGCACACTGACTTCCCCTGAATCTCAAGCCTGTAAGGGAGACGTGGCTTTCTTGGTCGGTCTCTCCACAGGCACTTTTACCCACTTTCCGCTGGCCAGAACGCGGTCATATGGCCCTATTCTAATTTCAAAGGAAGCAAGGAAGGTAGTTTTTCTATGTATCATGGAAGAAGGCATTATTCAGAAGAACATCTAGTCAGTCTCCACCACAATATGGCTTAAAAAGTATCAGAGGTTTTTTTTCTACCTCTACCTTAATTTTACGGTAAATCTCATCATTGACCCAAATTACCAACAACAGCTCACTTTTCCTATGAGTGGACCTGCCTGTTTGCTGCCCAACAAACAGCCTTCCCACTTCTGGTTGGGGGACTTGCACCCCTGCCCTAGAGACTGGGCTTCCAGGTGGCTCAGATGGTAAAGCATCTGCTTACAACGCAGGACACCTAGGTTCAGCCCCTGGGTTGGGAAGATCTCCTGGAGAAGGAAATGGCAACCCACTCCAGTATTCTTGCCTGGAGAATCCCATGGACAGAGGAGCCTGGTAAGTTACAGTCCATGGGGTCACAAAGAGTTGGACGTAACTGAGCGACTTCACTTTCTTTTTTTCTTTCTTTCTTTCCTAAAGATTAACTCTCCTAAACTCCTTTTATTAAACTCATGAGTCTGAAAGAGGAATCTGGTCTGAGCTGCCGAATTCTGCCTTTTTCCTCTACTGATGCGGTCTGTGGCCACCATCTCATGCCAGTGAGAGGAGGCACGGCAAAAGCCCAGACAGCGGTCTGCAAGAGGACAGAGAGAACGTGGCTCTCAACAACCAGGGAACCCCTGGACAAACTCCAGAATGCACTACTGGAGCTCTTCTTACATGGGATGGCCTAGTTTTTCTTAAAAAACACTTTTCCACTTACTTTTTATACAATTTAGGGTGTTCATGGTTTGATTCAACAGGTGTTTATTGAGTGACTAGCTGGCAGAAGACACAGTGTCAGCCACAGAGAGCGTCCCAGCACTCCAGGTCTGTTCCTCTACCCAGATGATGCCAGACACTTCTTTCTAAAAGATAAACACAAGCTCTCTCATGCTGAAACTTGCCTGAATATTTTGCCTGGAACCTTTCTGTCGGTCAATTTGAGCTGTGCTAACAGAATACCATAAATTGAGTAGGTTATAAACAACAGAAATGTATTTTTCACAGTTCCTGAGGCTGGGAAGTCCAAGACTGAGGTGCCAATGGACTCTGGGTCTGGTGAGAGGCCTCTTCCCAGTTGCAGATGGCTGTGTTTTCATTGTGTCTTCACGTGGCAGAGAAAGAGAAGAGAGCTCTCTGTGGTTCCTTTACAAGGTCACTAATTTTGTTCACAAGAACCCCACTCTCATAACCTAATCACCTCCCGAAGGTGCTCCCACCCCTTAATTCACACTGGGGTTTAGGATTTCAACAGATGAATTTGGGGGAGAAGTGTAAACCTTTCGCTCATCATACTTGCAATCCCTGGAGGATGTGTAGCTTTAGAACTGCTAGAGTTTGTTGTGTTTCTTAGACCAAGGAGAAGAGGAGAGAGGACCAGGCCCTCGGCTACACTGACGTCTCGGCTGTGAGGGGATGTTCTCTAAGTTACAGTCCATGGGGTCACAAAGAGTTGGACGTAACTGAGCGACTTCACTTTCTTTTTTTCTTTCTTTCTTTCCTAAAGATTAACTCTCCTAAACTCCTTTTATTAAACTCATGAGTCTGAAAGAGGAATCTGGTCTGAGCTGCCGAATTCTGCCTTTTTCCTCTACTGATGCGGTCTGTGGCCACCATCTCATGCCAGTGAGAGGAGGCACGGCAAAAGCCCAGACAGCGGTCTGCAAGAGGACAGAGAGAACGTGGCTCTCAACAACCAGGGAACCCCTGGACAAACTCCAGAATGCACTACTGGAGCTCTTCTTACATGGGATGGCCTAGTTTTTCTTAAAAAACACTTTTCCACTTACTTTTTATACAATTTAGGGTGTTCATGGTTTGATTCAACAGGTGTTTATTGAGTGACTAGCTGGCAGAAGACACAGTGTCAGCCACAGAGAGCGTCCCAGCACTCCAGGTCTGTTCCTCTACCCAGATGATGCCAGACACTTCTTTCTAAAAGATAAACACAAGCTCTCTCATGCTGAAACTTGCCTGAATATTTTGCCTGGAACCTTTCTGTCGGTCAATTTGAGCTGTGCTAACAGAATACCATAAATTGAGTAGGTTATAAACAACAGAAATGTATTTTTCACAGTTCCTGAGGCTGGGAAGTCCAAGACTGAGGTGCCAATGGACTCTGGGTCTGGTGAGAGGCCTCTTCCCAGTTGCAGATGGCTGTGTTTTCATTGTGTCTTCACGTGGCAGAGAAAGAGAAGAGAGCTCTCTGTGGTTCCTTTACAAGGTCACTAATTTTGTTCACAAGAACCCCACTCTCATAACCTAATCACCTCCCGAAGGTGCTCCCACCCCTTAATTCACACTGGGGTTTAGGATTTCAACAGATGAATTTGGGGGAGAAGTGTAAACCTTTCGCTCATCATACTTGCAATCCCTGGAGGATGTGTAGCTTTAGAACTGCTAGAGTTTGTTGTGTTTCTTAGACCAAGGAGAAGAGGAGAGAGGACCAGGCCCTCGGCTACACTGACGTCTCGGCTGTGAGGGGATGTTCTCTTCTTCTGTGGATTTATTTCATCTGTGTTGTCTGCAACGGTCAGGACATCTGTTGCACGTAACAGAGTTGAATACTGGTATCTTAGAGAATAAGGTGAACAGCTCATTCTGCTTTTTGCTCAAGAGCTCTCCAGTTTTAGTCCAGAAAGTCCTACATCCAGGATGCAGGCAAATCAGGATGGTAGGCCACCCTCCTTAGAGAGCGAAGGCAAGAGGGGTGGTAATTAGATGATGAAAACTGATCTAAATGGATTCTGGAGCAGGTTTTCAACCAGAAGGTAACAGATACTGAGAGAATTAAAGCACTTTCCTAGGCATCCTGAGTGATGCAGGGCAAATTGTCAGCTTCCCCTGGAGTAGGGGAGTCAAATGTCCCATCTGAATGGCAGGGAAAGGGTGCCTGCAGAAGACCGGGCGGCGGAGATCCTGACAGACGGTGCCACCTGCAGTGGCTGGAAGTGTCACTAAGAAACGCAGGGGTCCCCGAGAGCGTGTAACAGCAACGCCCGTCTCGATGCATCCCCAGAGACCCCCGTGAAGACATGAGCCCCAGTCATGTGGGGCCTGAGGTCTTCTGAGCTGACTCATCCCCACACGTCACTTACACAAAATTGTGATTCCTAATGTAATTTTTGTGACTCGAAAAAGAACTTGGAAACTAGTGTTAGAGTCATTCATTTCCGTTCAGTTCAGTCGCTCAGTCACGTCCACCTCTTTGCGACCCCATGAACTGCAGCACGCCAAGCCTCCCTGTAATTCTGATTTTAGCTACTTCAGGCAATCTTTTACAGGCCTTTCCTCCTCCTATGAAACTAGTCTGTCCTCACAACGTGCCAGGCTTGAATGTCTCTGTGTATTTTCTACACTGGGGATAAATTTTCCCCATTAAGTCAATTCTGCATAAGGTGTTATCTGTTTGGAGAGCTGATTCTCCTTGGTGCAGTTATCCAACGTAAAGTCCTGGTGATGACTCTGATCACTTCAGATGCAGGGTAATGACACACAATTTTGACTCCATGACTCTCAAGGTCTTTCTTGAGTAGAGCCAGTTTCCAGAATAAACAAGAACAAGGTTATTTATAGCCACATGCAGAATGTTCCCTAAAGCCTCACTGAACTCTGTCACTTGACAACTTGTTGTCCATTCAGGAAAATACACCATGTGGCTTTTTCCCTGCTAGAGAATAAACCGTTCTTCAACTTGTCAATCAAGTTCATTGTTACTGGCCTCATATTCCCTGTAATGGACTGTGAACAGGTTCCTGCTATTTCTGCTTAGAAATGGTATCATTGCTGCTTATGAGGTCAAAAGACCCCTAATAGAGCTTCTCTAACTGAGCACAGTGCCCCAGAGGCATTTTTGAAATTTATTTTAAGAATCAGGCGGTTGGAAAAACAGATTGCAGTGAAGATTCTATAAGGCACTTACTCTTCGGCAAAAACTTTCATGTGTTCTGAACTGAATAAATCTAACCCGGATTTTAAACATTGTATTTTAAAAATAATAATGAATTGCCACGCCTAGAATGAGAAATAAAACTGAATACACAGACACAAGAGCCGGTGTGCTTCAGGTGACTTTCAGGCTTACACGATGACAGGGGATCAACAGAAGCAGACCCGTGGCCCACAGGCAGAAAGTCTGAGCTCGTCCCAACCTCCTGGCTCTAAGTGTTGATGATTCTTGGACACCATCACTGGTGTCTCAGACTTTCACTTCAGCCTTTCTTCTCATCAAGCGGTGACATTCAGAAAAGTATTTCAAAAGAAAATGATCAAAAATAAAGATTACCGCCACTGGACCAGCTAAATGGAACTCATGCCCCAGATTTAAGATGATCTTTCCATGTAGCAGTTTTCAAAGACCCTTGAGCAGCGGCAGAGAGGACTGGAAAGGCTGTGAAGCAGCCACTCTGAGGTCACAGGGTCTGAGTTTAACTCCAGCTCCACCCCTCACCGCTGTGTGATCTCAAGCAGGAGGCCAGGCCCTTCCGAGCAGCATCTAAGCACTCAGTCTGCGGCTACACCCCAAAGGGCTGACTTCTGTCCTGCACTTCGGTTTATAGCTGTGTCTCTTTTTTCCGACACAGCTGTGACTACCTTGACGTAGAAAGGTAGAAACCCTCTTCCCCTGAAAGGAAAGCCCTCTGTACCAGGACTCAAGTATCAATAAATATCTGATGTAGAACTAAAAATTAGGTAGTGGTTTAATGTTTGTGTTTCTGATCTTTATTGCCCTGTATCACTTGGGAAACGAAAATAAAATTTCCTCAACTAAAATCTTCTCTTTCTTGGGGTTCAGAATCTTCTTTGAGGCAGAACGGGGTGGTGGCAAGAGCGGCTATGCCTGAACCACCTCCCTGTCGCTCACCAGCTGCTGATGTAGGGGCATTTCCTGGTTTCCGTATGTGTGTTTCCTCGTCTCTAAAACTGGAACAATAACAGTAACTCCGTGACAGAGTTATTATAAAGATTAAATGAGTTAATAGATGAAACATGCTTAGAATGTGTTTGGTGCATAACAAGCCCTGATAATTGCTATATAAATAAATTTATAAAATCAGTATGCCTCTTAGAATTGATGTGTCCAATCATTGTAACTTCTTCCCCTCCACCAAGCTTTTAGTTAATCTGTGGTATATCTTACAATTAATAATACTTTAAAATTAAGGAAATACAGTAATTAAAGAAAAATAAGGGAAGAAATACAATGAGAAAATTCACTAAAGAAAATGTAGAAGAAGGAATGGAGATTCCTGGAAAAACTAAAAATAAAACTCCTTTCAGTTGGTTCAGTTCGGTCGCTCAGTCACGTCCAACTCTTTTTTGATCCAGCAATTCACTTTTGAGGATATAGCTGAAGAAAGTCTTAATTTCAAAGGATATATACAACCTGATGTTCCCTGTAGCACTGTTTACAAAGCCAAGACAGAGAAACAACCTGAATGTCCATCAGCAGAGGGATGGTTAAAGAAGATACAGCATATATATATACAATGGAATATCATTCAGCCATTTAAAAAAGACCAAAATAATGGAATTCATAGCAACATCAGTGGATCTGGTGATTATCGTACTGAATGGAGTAAGTCAGACAGAGAAAGACAGATATCGCATGATATCCCTCATATGCGGAATCTATCTTTAAAAATGATGCAAGTGAACGTACTTCCAAAACGGAAACAGACTTACAGACACAAAACAAACTTATGGTTACCAAGTCAGAAATGTGAGAGGGAGGGATGAATCAAGGGTTGGGGATAAGGAGACACACACTACCGTGTGCAGGACAGACAGTCAGCAAGGACCTCCTGCATAGCACAAAGGGCCCCCTCAGCATTCTGTGATAACCCACATTTGAAACGAGTCTGAAGAGGATGGAGACACACACATAGCAGGATCACTTGCTGTGCACCTCACACTAAGTCTGTGCTATGGATCAGTCATAATCCAATATTTTTTTAATGGAGAGGTAGGGGAAAAAGTGAGAATGGAAAGATATACAGGGGGTAAGCAAAAGTCTAGCCCCTCATGGTTGCTTCTTCTGATTGCTTTATCTTGTGAATGACAGTGATCTTACAACCATCACCAACTCCCGGAGTTCACTCGCACTCACATCCATCTAGTCCGTGATGCCATCCAGCCATCTCATCCTCTGTCGTCCCCTTCTCCTCCTGCCCCCAGTCCCTCCCAGCATCAGAGTCTTTTCCAATGAGTCAACTCTTCGCATGAGGTGGCCAAAGTATTGGACTTTCAGCTTTAGCATCATTCTTTCCAAAGAAACTCCAGGGCGGATCTCCTTCAGAATGGACTGGTTGGATCTCCTTGCAGTCCAAGGGACTCTCAAGAGTCTTCTCCAACACCACACTTCAAAAGCATCAATTCTTTGGCACTCAGCTTTCTTCACAGTCCAACTCTCACATCCATACATGACCACAGGAAAAACCATAACCTTGACTAGACGGACCTTAGTTGACAAAGTAATGTCTCTGCTTTTGAATATACTGTCTAGGTTGGTCATAACTTTTCTCCCAAGGAGTAAGCGTAAGTAATCTCATGGCTGCAGTCGCCATCTGCAGTAATTTTGCAACCCCCAAAATAAAGTCTGACACTGTTTCTACTGTTTCCCCATCTATTTCCCATGAAGTGATGGGACCAGATGCCATGATCTTCGTTTCTTGAATGTTGAGCTTTAAGCCAACTTTTCCACTCTCTTCTTTCACTTTTATCAAGAGGCTTTTTAGTTCCTCTTCACTTTCTGCCATAAGGGTGGTGTCATCTGCATATCTGAGGTTATTGATAGTTCTCCCGGCAATCTTGATTTCAGCTTGTGTTTCTTCCAGCCCAGCGTTTCTCATGATGTACTCTGCATATAAGTTAAATAACCAGGCTGACAATATACAGCCTTGACGAAGTCCTTTTCCTATTTGGAACCAGTATGTTGTTCCATGTCCAGTTCTAACTGTTGCTTCCTGACCTGCATACAGATTTCTCAAGAGGCAGATCAGGTGGTCTGGTATTCCCATCTCTTTCAGAATTTTCCAGCATTTATTGTGATCTGGCACAGACAATAAAGCATAAATATATGTTTTTCTGGAACTCTCTTGCTTTTACCATGAACCAACGGATGTTGGCAATTTGATCTCTGGTTCCTCTGCCTTTTCTAGCTTGAACATTAGGGAGTTCACGGTTCATGTACTGCTAAAGCCTGGCTTGGAGAATTTTGAGCATTACTTTGCAAGCATGTGAGATGAATGCAATTGTGCGGTACTTTGAGAATTCTTTGGCATTGCCTTTCTTTGAGATTTGAATGAAAACTGACCTTTTCCAGTCCTGTGCCCACTGCTGAGTTTTCCAAATTTGCTGGCATATTGAGTGCAGCACTTTCACAGCATCATCTTTCAGGACTTGAAACAGCTCAACTGGAATTCCATCACCTCCACTAGCTTTATTCATAGTGATGCTTTCTAAGGCCCACTTGACTTCACATTCCAAGATGTCTGGCTCTAGATGAGTGATCACATCATCATGATTATCTGGGTCGTGAAGATCTTTTTTGTACAGTTCTTCTGTATATTCTTGCCATCTCTTCTTAACATCTTCTGCTTCTGTTAGGTCCAGACCATATCTGTCCTTTATCGAGCCCATCTTTGCATGAAATGTTCTCTTGGTATCTCTAATTTTCTTGAAGAGATCTCTATTCTTTCCCATTCTGTTGTTTTCCTCTATTTCTTTGCATTGACCACTGAAGAAGGCTTTCTTATCTCTTCTTGCTATTCTTTAGAACTCTGCATTCAGATGCTTATATCTTTCCTTTTCTCCTTTCCTTTTCACTTCTTTTCATAGCTATTCGTAAGCCCTCCTCAGACAGCCATTTTGCTTTTTTGCATTTCTTTTCCATGGGGATGGTCTTGATCCCTGTCTCCTGTACAATGTCACGAACTTCCGTCCATAGTTCATCAGGCACTCTGTCTATCAGATCTAGGCCCTTAAATCTATTTCTATCTTCCACTGGATAATCATAAGGGATTTGATTTAGGTCATACCTGAATGGTCTAGCAGTTTTCCCTACTTTCCTCAATTTAAGTCTGAATTTGGCAATAAAGAGTTCATGATCTGAGCCACAGTCAGCTCCTGGTCTTGTTTTTGTTGACTGTATAGAGCTTCTCCATCTTTGGCTGCAAAGAATATAATCAATCTGATTTCAGTGTTGACCATCTGGTGATGTCCATGTGTAGAGTCTTCTCCTGTATTGTTGGTAGAGGGTGTTTGCTATGACCAGTGCGTTCTCTTGGCAAAACTCTATTTGTCTTTGCCCTGCTTCATTCCGTATTCCAAAGCCAAATTTGCCTGTTACTCCAGGTGTTTCTTGACTTCCTACTTTTGCATTCCAGTCCCCTATAATGAAAATGGACATCTTTTTTGGATGTTAGTTCTAAAAGGTCTTGTAGGTCTTCAAGAACCGTTCAGCTTCTTCAGCATTACTGGTTGAGGTATAGACATGGATTATGTGATATTGAATGGTTTGCCTTGAAAATGAACAGAGATCATTCTATCATTTTTGAGATTGCATCCAAGTACTGCATTTTGGACTCTTTTGTTGATCATGATGGCTACTCCATTTCTTCTAAGAGATTCCTGCCCACAATAGTAGATATAATGGTCATCTGAATTAAATTCACCCATTCCAGTCCATCAAGTTCACTGATCCTAAAATGTCAACATTCACTCTTGCCATCTCCTGTTTAACCACTTATAATTTGCCTTGATTCATGGACCTGACATTCCAGGTTCCTATGAAATACTGATCCTTACAGCATCAGACCTTGCTTCTATCACCAGTCACATCCACAACTGGGTATTGTTTTTGCTTTGGCTCCATCCCTTCATTCTTTCTGGAGCTCTTTCTCCACTGATCTCCAGTAGCATATTGGGCACCTACTGACCTGGGGAGTTCCTCTTTTGAGATCCTATCATTTTGCCTTTTCATACTGTTCGTGGGGTTCTCAGGCAAGAATAACAAAGTGGTTTGCCATTCCCTTCTCCAGTGGACCACATTCTGTCAGACCTCTCCACCATGCTCACCCATCTTGTGTGGCCCCACAGGGCATGGCTTAGTTTCACTGAGTTAGACAAGGCTGTGGTCCATGTGATTAGACTGACTAGTTTTCTGTGATTATGGTGTCAGTGTCTGCCCTCTGATGCCCTCTTGCAACTCCTTCCGTCTTACTTGGGTTTCTCATACCTTGGGTGTGGGTTATCTCTTCATAGCTGCTCCAGCAAAGCGCTTA
This sequence comes from Litocranius walleri, assembly GCA_006410535.1. Lineage (NCBI taxonomy): Eukaryota > Metazoa > Chordata > Mammalia > Artiodactyla > Bovidae > Litocranius > Litocranius walleri. The sequence continues at coordinate 82,182 of SJYG01001381.1, forward strand.
TTTAAGAGGATGAAGTAGCAGAGACCAGGATGATTACAGTATGGTTTTGCTGTAGATTAACTGTTTGACCCCCTCCCCCAAAACCCATGGGCTGAAATCCTAACCCCCAGTGGAATGGTATTAGGCAGTGGGTCCTCTAGCAAGTGACAAGGTCATGAGTCTGCAGCCCTCATGAGTGAGATGAGTGCCCTCATGACAGGGCCCCGAGGGCCCCCTCCTCGCTTCCGCCATGTGGGGACAGGCCCTGTGAGGAGCACCACGGCTGTCTACGGAGCAGGGGGGGCATCCTCACCAGATGCTGAATTTGCCAGGACCTTGATTCATGTACTTTCAAGCTCCAGAACTGAGAGAAATAGATGCTCATTTTTATAAGCCAAACAGTCCACATTATTTTGTTATAACGCCCCTAACAGACTGTGACACATTATTTGGCCCCTGAAGACCCAGGATTTGTTAAAAGGACTTGATCGCGTTCCTCCTCAGCCCCTTGCTTCCTGGCATCGGTGCTGTTTGTCAGAGGTGGTCAGGAAGGAAGGCCGTGGCCACAACAGGGAACCCGGCCGGCACCAGCAGCCTCACTGTCTTCCCTGCAGAGTCCTCAGTGCACGCACTGCGGCTACAGCGTCACAAGAGTTTACGAGAGTCCTACAAAATCTAGGTAAGAGAGGCCAGGCACCTTTCTAATTCACATTACCATCATCCCAACCTTATCCTAAAAATACATATACAAAAGTAATCAGCCTCTCTTTTGAACCCTGGAGAAGGGAACAGCTACCCACTCCAGTATTCCGGCCTGAAGAATTCCATGGACTGTATAGTCCCTGGGGTCACAAAGAGTCGAACACGACTGAGTGACTTTCACTTCACGCCTCTTTTGAAGCCATGACATCTTTATCTTTAAGTCACGTTTAAAATAGTTTAGACCTGGCTTCTTAAATTATGCACCATTGAAAACTAGTTCCGTGGAATGTTTGTTGCTGTTTCGTTTGCACGTTTTTACCTACCCTTCACCCTCACCCCTGGAGTTCTAATGTCTAATACTGTATTTGAAAATACTCTTGAAAATTCAAAGATCAGTATCTTACCTGGTGGCCCAGTGATTAAGAACCCCCCTTCCGACGCAGTGGACTCAGGTTCACCTCTTGGTGGGGGAACTGGGATCCCACACGCAGCGCAGCAGCCAAGCCGGCGCGGCGCAGCTCGAGAGTCCCTGCGCTGCGCCTGCTGATGCCCAGGTGCTCTGGAGCAGGCGCTCGGCGGCAGCAGGATAAACCCACAGGGTGAAAGTGGAGAGGAGCCAGCTCCCGGCAGCATGCCCTTGCACCACAACAAAGAGTCGGTGCAGCCAAATCAGGAATTCAGTGATCAAAGAAGAGAGGTCGTCATCAGCAAGCGAAATGTGATGCGCCTCCTCCTGATGTAACTTCCCGGAGTTTCTAAGTGCCAGCGAGTGCTGTGCATCTCCTAGAGGAGATACGGTAGGCCATTTTTTTTTGCCAAACGCACTCAGCCACATAACATTTACAGTGCTTTCCCCCACAGAGCATATGACAGGTAAGCTTTAAGAAGAAAAACATTGCAATAGGTTGACTCACACGACGCCTCATTCCTATCTGTTGCCCCCCGGGAGGAGTGACAGCACATGAGGAAGCACGGCACCCTGGGTCTGGGATTCAGGGGTCAGCTGAGAAGGGCTCTTTCTAAGGGGCCAGCATCTGAGAGAGGCTGTACTTTGGAGCAATTCCTAGAGAAGATGGAGCAGCCTTTGGAGGCTGACAGCAAGAGAGTGGCCTGGGCTGGAAACGGGGGCTGTGGAGGCCTGGCCATTGCTTAGGAGGTGATGCACGAGGGCCGTGGGGACAAGGGTCTCGTCTCCATCCTAGCTAGTGGCTGCACAACCTTGCTTAGTTTTCACAGTTCAGCCAATGTAGATGAAAGACAAGCTTCCAATTCTAGAAAGCCAATAAGAAACGGAATGGGTCCGAGAGAAAGGAACCGTGGCCCTTCCTCCTTTGCTTCCGTTGCATTTGGAGTTTTAAGAGTGAAAGCCAGCCTCCATCATACGTGGCTCAACCCAGCATACCATGGTAGGAAAAGCACTTGAAATTCAGTAACAAACACCATTTTCTTTTATTTTTTTTCTTTTTTAAAAAAATTTATTTTTTTTTAATTTTATTTTTACTGTATTCTACGTTACAATACTGTATTGGTTTTGCCATACATTGACATGAATCAGCCACAGGTGTACACGATCTCCCAGTGCCTAAGCCCCCTCCCACCTCTTACCCCATATCATCTCTCTGGATCATCCTGTGCACCAGCCCCAAGCATCCTGTATCCTGTATTGAACATAGACTGGCACTTCGTTTCTTACATGATAGTATACACATTTCAATGCCATTCTCCCACATCATCCCACCCTCTCCCTCTCCTTCAGAGTCCAAAAGTCCGTTCTATACCTCTGTGTCTCTTTTGTTGTCTCACATACAGAGTCATCATTACTATCTTTCTAAATTCCATATATATGTGTCAGTATACTGTATTGGTGTTTTTCTCTCTGGCTTACTTCACTCTGTATAATCGGCTCCAGTTTCATCCACCTCGTTAGAACTGATTCAAATTTATTCTTTTTAAGGGCTGAGTAGTACTCCATTGTGTATATGTACCACAGCTTTCTTATCCATTCATCTGTTGATGGACATCTAGGTTGTTTCCATGTCCTGGCTATTATAAACAGTGCTGCAATGAACATTGGGGTACATGTGTCTCTTTCATTTCTGGTTTCCTCAGTGTGCATGCCCAGCAGTGAGATTGCTTGGTCATAAGGCAGTTCTATTTGCAATTTTTTAAGGAATCTCCACACTGTTTTCCATAGTGGCTGTACTAGTTTGCATTCCCACCAACAGTGTAAGAGGGTTCCCTTTTCTCCACATCCCTAGAATAGCAAAAGCAATCTTGAGAAAGAAGAATGGAACTGGAGGAAACATTTTCTTTTAAATTTTTATTTTATGTTGGAATATAATCCATTCACAGTCTTGTGTTCATTTTAGATATATAGCAGATAGGTTTAGTCATACATGTACGAGCGTATCTATGTATCCCATCTAAGTCATTACAGAGCAGTGCATAGGGCTCCCTGGGCTATACGGTAGGTCTTCGTTGTGTGTCTATTTTAAATATAGTACCATGTCTATGTTAATTCTAAATACCCAGTTTATCCCCCACCCTATTTATATTTGGGTGGTGCATCCAAGTCTCCAAAGCTGAAAGAAATGTGCAAAGTCAAGTACAAACCAGGGCTTCCCAGGGAAGAGGATTCTATTCAGCCCAAAGTCAGTTAATCTCATAATGTGTTTTCCCGTGCTAAGTGGTATTTCGCCATAGAAGTTGTCTGAGCAGTGCTCACTGGATTGCCACCAGCCTCCAGAGCTGGAGGGAAAAAAATGATCATTTATGTATCTTGGTGGCTTATCAGGGAACAGAGAAGAATTAATGTATTTATTCTTTCTTCTGAGATTAAATGTAATTGCTTTAAAAAGATAATCACACTATTGTTTGAATTGTATGCATTTCTTATGAAGCTCTAATACATTTTCCTGTCATCTGACAAAGTGTACGTTCTCTTATCCTCATTTCCCTGTGGATAAATACTTCGTCAATTAATAAAGTATTATATGAGCACTTAGTGTCTGCATTTAACAGTGCAAGGATTTCATTCAGATTATGTTAATAGATTGTTCGCCTTATTTCTTGCATTAATTACAACTTCCTTCTGTGGTTTCATCATGAGAGCATTGTCTCTGTGAATACATGGGGCTTTCTGGATTACATTCTTGTTTGACTACTGAAGTGATGCTAGGAAAATATTATTATATTGAGAACTACTCTCTAGGACTTGGATCAAAAGACAGAAACAGAGATTCAATTATTTTCAAATCTTAGAGGCGACACAATTAGTTCAAGTCTGTCTTCATTGAATCAAAATCGAGCAAGTTGGGGCTTTCTTGGGAGCTCACACCATCTTAGCAACAAATTTGTAAGATTGGTATGCTGCATCACGCTACCTTAGGCATAATTACGGGGCCAAAATTAAAAGGCTTCCTCCTCGTAACAGATCAGCGTGGCATTCAGATGAAGCAGATACGTGGAGCGGGGATGAATCTGGGGCCACAGGTGTGCAGGGAGTTTTACTTTTTTTTTCCCCTCAAATCAGCTTAGCTCTGACTCACCCTGCTGTGCTGCTGGGAAATTTAATCACAGTTACGACATGATTGTAACAACGTGACCCCCACCCTGCCTGGTGTCACACAAAGGTTCCAGGGTCTTCGATAACATCTAGAAATGAAGAAGGTCCTGAGCCATCAGTCCCAGTACATCACTCTCAGCCCTGAGGTGCCGTGGACCCGACTCCCGGGTCTCCCCAAGTCTCACCTGGCTCTGTGCTCCAGCGCTTCGTCCTGCTTGGGAAGGCTGGGGACCACAGCCACCCCTCAGAAACATGTTCCCTCATCTGTCCACCGGCTCTCCTAATCTCTGCCTCCATTTCCTTTTTTTTCCTTATTCTAGGAGATGGTGATGAACAGAGTGGCCTGGCGTGCTGCGATTCATGGGGTCGCAAAGAGTCGGACACGACTGAGCAACTGAACTGAACTGAGGAAGCATTGCCTTCCTCCATGCTGTTGCTTTAAATGTTGCTTTGTTTGGCTGTGCGGGGTGTTAGTTGCGGCAATGGGACTCTAGTTCTCTGAGCAAGGACTGAACGCAGGCCCCTATACTGGGAGTGTGGAGTCTCAGCCATTGGGTCACCTGCTGCTTTCATAACCGCTTTCCCCGGACACCCCTGCCCCCAGCCTCGCCTCTCCATGCCCTCAGCAGTGACTTTAGAATTACCCTGTTAGGCTTCCCCGGGTTGGGAAGACTAGTTCAAGGGAACTGCAGATTACTGCCAGGTTAGAGCAGCTGGAACTCAATGTGCAAAAGCATCAGCTTTCTGCTCAGAATATAGGCAAGCAGGAGGGACAGGGCAAGCGTCTTGATCCTGGAACACAAACTTTACAAAACACAAATCTACTGCTGTGACTTCCCGTCAACGGAGAAAAAAATTTATAAAAATCAAATTCATTAGTTTGAATTCAGAATGTACAAAGGCTCACATTTGATGTTCTAGATGACGACGTGGTAAAACATTAACACTGTGGTAAAACATTAACATTGTTTTATCTAATTACATTTGTTTATAGAAATGGTTGCTATTTCCACTTTATTCCTTAAATGAGCTCATGAAGCATAACTCCTGAAATAGGGAGGAAGTGAGTTTTCTCCCTTTATACTCCCCCCCACCCCCACACCACACACACACACTCATACACACACACACACACACACACACACACACGCTGCCATCCTCACCTCTTGGTCTTTCGGTTCCAAGACTTTCAAGATGGACTTAGGTTCCCATGCGCTCTCTCACTCGTGGCCGTCCGGCCCTCTGTGTCTAGGTTTCTCCTCTATCTGGAGTGGCAGATTTAGCAGGTAAAAATATAGAACTGCAAAAAAAGTACACAGCAAGTGAGCTCTGAACTTCTGATAATAATGTCAAATTCTTTAGCATAAGAATGCCCCATGGAACGTGTAAGATGCATGGATACTAAAAATATCTTCATGGTCCACTGGATTTCAAAGTCATCTGTGGTCTGCATTTCATCTGGCAACTCTCCTCCTACCCTCAGGTCACTAGCTTCTTCTCTTAACTGGAGGAGAACTGCTTTGCAATGTTGGTTTCTGCCACACAACAACGCGAGTCAACTGCAATATTCACAAGCCCCCTCTCTCTTGAACATCCCTCCCAGCTCCCACCCCATTCCTTCCCTCTAGGTGGCATGGACTAGCTCTTTTTTTTCCCCAACTTCGACCTTCTCTCACAGAAAATTTCTCCATCAAAAGAGCCGTTGCACTAAACGTGAAAGAATCTTCAGCAAACAAAAAACACTTAGGTTGTTTAACCCCAAAATCTGACGAATTTCTCAGCCTGTGCTCCCAGGCTGGGAGCTGTCTGAGAAACAGGAAAATGGCCTCGACAAGTACAATCAAACAGCTTCAGGATCCACTTCGTGGAAAGAGAGTCAAGATAAGGCATGAAATTCAGGATAAGAGACTGCTTGTGCCATATGAGAAAGAAAACTTAAACAGTTTCTAATAATCAGGCATCCTGAAGTCTGGAAGTAAAGTGAAAACTCTTCCACTGTGCCCTTGAAATGAGAGTTTGGTTTTTTTTCTCCAAGTGAGAGCACTTGATCGAGCTAGGAAAACAGGCTTGCTCCTTGAACAGTTCTCTTTAGGAAAAATCTGTTTGGACCGTGAAGCCTCCTGTTATGAAGAGAGGTGTGGCTGAGGGAGGCAAGGGTCATTGAACTTGGCAGTTGGGCTTTGTCAAGCATTTAATATAGTTGAAGCAAAGGCAGAAGACTGTTCCTATAGGAAAAGAGAGTGGAACTTATAGGCCAGGCTTTACAAATCAGAGCGAAAGGGAAAGAAAGCCAGAGGCTTTTATTTTGGGTGAAAATAAGGACAGTGCAGGACACGGCTCTTTTCGTTCAGCAAAGCCTCCAAGATGCCTTCCAGTTGAGCCCTTCCCTGAGCACTGTAAGGACACTTCATAAATGGCTGTTATTAAGCTGTTGCTTATTAAATCAGGTCTGAATCTGGCAAAGGAACAGCACAGGCAGAGCAAAGCCAGTAGATGACGCATTAATGCAGCCTCAAAAATAATTTTCAAGTCTTACTCAACAACAAAATTTGGTTATCTCCCACTTCATAGGGATGATTTCATTCCTTTGTTTTCCTAATCAGTCCACCTTCTACAATAGCCTTTTAAGTCAGCATTAAGTTTAGCAAAAGGGCATCCCTTACTGTAATTAATTCTAAAAGAAGACTACCACCTTCTTTAGCAAACACAGAGTGAAGAAATCTAACCTTCAATCATATTTGCACAGAAAGAAATTTGTTTATATAAGAAAAGAGACTGCAGACCGAGGCAGATCTGTGTTTAAAACCCACTCCATCATGCACTGGCTTTGTGATTTTGAAAGTAAAAGTGAAAGTCGCTCAGTTACGTCCAACTCTTTGCCACCCCATAGACTGTACAGTCCACGGAATTCTCCAGGCCTAAATACTGGAGTGAGTAGGCTTTCCCTTCTCGAGGGGGTCTTCCCAACCCAGGGATCGAATCCAGGTCTCCCACATTGCAGGCAGATTCTTTACCAGCTGAGCCACAAGGCAAGCCTTGATGCTAGATGGACCCATCAACCTCTTTGGGTCTCTCCCCTTAATGGTGATATGCAATAACAATGTCTCATATACATGACAGTTGTAAAATCTTAAAATAATACATTTAAAGTGTTTCACACATAATAATACCTACCATTTAATGAAGTCTACTAGGACATCCTGAGACTCATAAAGAAGAATTGTTAAGATTTCTTGGGTAACATTTTCCAAAATGTGTTGGGAAAACATGAGTCCTCAGAGATGGGTCTTATAAAGAGATTCTATTCTCAAATAAGTGTGGAGAATTCATTCTATAGATACCAGTTCAGTTAAGTTCAGTTCAGTCGCTCAGTCATGTCTGACTGTTTCTGACCCCATGAATCGCAGCACGCCAAGCCTCCCTGTTCATCACCATCTCCTGGAGTTCAGTCAGACTGACGTCCATCGAGTTCGTGATGCCATCCAGCCATCTCATCCTCTGTCATCCCCTTCTCCTCCCACCCCCAATCCCTCCCAGCATCAGAGTCTTTTCCAATGAGTCAACTCTTCGCATGAGGTGGCCAAAGTACTGGAGTTTCAGCTTTAGCATCATTCCTTCCAAAGAAATCCCAGGGCTGATCTCCTTCAGAATGGACTGGTTGGATCTCCTTGCAGTCCCAGGGACTCTCAAGAGTCTTCTCCAACACCACAGTTCAAAAGCATCAATTCTTCGGTGCTCAGCCTTCTTCACAGTCCAACTCTCACATCCATACATGACCACAGGAAAAACCATAGCCTTGACTAGACAGACCTTAGTCGGCAAAGTGATGTCTCTGCTTTTGAACATACTATCTAGGTTGATCATAACTTTTCTTCCAAGGAGTAAGTGTCTTTTAATTTCATGGCTGCAATCACCATCTGCAGTGATTTGGGAGCCCCAAAAAATAAAGTCTGACACTGTTTCCACTGTTTCCCCATCTATTTCCCATGAAGTGATGGGACCGGATGCCATGATCTTCATTTTCTGAATGTTGAGCTTTAGGTCAAATTTTTCACTCTCCACTTTCACTTTCATGAAGAGACTTTTTAGTTCCTCTTCACTTTCTGCCATAAGGGTGGTGTCATCTGCATATCTGAGGTTATTGATATTTCTCCCGGAAATCTTGATCCCAGCTTGTGTTTCTTCCAGCTCAGCGTTTCTCATGATGTACTCTGCATAGAAGTTAAATGAGCACAGTGACAATATACACTCTTGATGTACTCCTTTTCCTATTTGGAACCAGTGTGTTGTTCCATGTCCAGTTCTGTTACTTCCTGACCTGCATACAGGATCCTCAAGAGGCAGGTCAGGTGGTCTGGTATTCCCATCTCTTTAGGTGGTGTCATCTGCATATCTGAGGTTATTGATATTTCTCCCGGAAATCTTGATCCCAGCTTGTGTTTCTTCCAGCATCAGTTAGAAACTGGTAAAACACTCATCTTTTAAAAAACTTTGAGGATCTCTGCAGCTAAGATATCTGCTTAAGTTTGTTTAACTCTGAGCTTTCTAAGCTTAAGAATCTGGTAACATTCATTTTGGGCTTCCCTTGTATAATGAGGCATCAACAGGAATTCTAGTCTTGGGTAAATCTGATTCTTGCAGCAAAAAGAGAAAGCAAATTTGTTCATATTTGTTCTGTGGAGGATGTATTTCCCACTTACGTTAATTTTTGCATTGTTGCCTTACTTTCCCACTGATTTCTTTTTAATCTCTAATTTCAATTCATGGAAAGAAATTTGGAGGAAGTGTCACCTATTAAAATGTACCAACAACATATATAGACTACTGCTCAGCTGTAAAAAGAATGAGACAATGCCATTCGCAGCAAGGTGATGGACTAGAGACGGTCATGGTAAGTAGAGTGAATCAGACAGATAGCATGCGATACCACTTACATGTGGGATCTAAAGTATGACATAGATGAACTCATCCACAAAACAGAAACAGACTCACAGACAGAGAGGGTGGGCGTGTGGGAGCCGTGGGGGCAAGGGCTCGGAGGAGACGCAGGTTGGGAGTTTGGGATCAGCAGAGGGAAGTCATTATATATAAAATGGGTAAACGGTAAGGTCCTACTGCATAGCACAGTGAGCTGCATTCAAACCATAATGAAAAAGTGTGGAAAGCAATATATGTGTGCATGTGTGTTAGTCGCTCGGTCACGCCTGACTCCTTGCAACTCCATGGACTGTTGCCCACCAGGCTTCTCTGTCCCTGGAATTCTCCAGGCAAGAATACTGGAGTGGGTAGCCACTCCCTTCTACAGGGGATCTTCCTGACCCTGGGGATCGAACCCGGGTCTCCTGCATTGCAAGCAGATTCTTTTTACCGTCTGAGCCACCAGGGAAACAATTTTTAAATGTATCAATTCATCTTGTGACTGAGCAACTTTTTCTTGTGCAACTTTTAAGTTTAAAAGTTTGTTGTCTGGCCAGATCCACTTCTTGAAGGAATTATTATACCTATAGCCTAGAAAATTCAGATCCTTTGCCTTTTGAAACAAACATGCTAAGCTTGCAGCTTCCATGACTATCGACCCTGGATTGTCCACGTCCGCTAAAGTTTCTTCCTCAGCACATCATCTCAAATTCCGTCAGCTTTTGTCCTCTCTGCTCTCTCCTCCTGGGCCGTCACTTCATCTTTGCAGCATTAACATAATCCACTCTTTCATTTGTTTTGTCTTCAAAATGTATCTCTTCCCCATCTATTTGTACAGCAAAGGAAACAATAAGTAGAATGAAAAGCAACCCGCAGATTGGGAGAAAATATTTGCAAATGATGTGACTGATAAGGGATTCGTCTCCAAAATTTACAAACAACTTATGATGCTTAACAACATCAAAACAAACAACCCACTCAAGAACTAGGCAGAAAACCTAAATAGACATTTCTCCAAAGAAGACATACAGATGGCCAACAGGCACAGAAAAGATATTCAACATTGCTAATTATTAGAGAAATGCAAATCAAAGCTACAGTGAGACATCACCTCACCCCTGCTAGAATGATATCATAAAAAAAATCAGTGGAGAAGGAAATGGCAACCCAGTCCAGTATTCTTGCCTGGAAAGTCCCATGGACAAAAGAGGCTGGTGGACTACAGTCCCAGGGGTTCCAGAAAGAGTCAGACACAAGTCAGCAACTAAACACCTATTGTTACATAGCTAGGTTGTTGCAAGTTTTCCCCCTAATTTTAGCAAAGGTTATGAAATGTGTAGCATTGCTTCTCTCTGACTTGTGACAAACCTAATTCTAAAATGTCCACATGATTGACCTACTATTATGCAATTCATGGGGGAGAAAATCTGGACCACGTTTTGTGATGTGTTATTAACATTTTGTGGTGATGTTTTTTTTCTAGAACAAAACCCAACAAACAGTGATTGCTGGAGAGGATGTGGAGAGAAGGGAAACCTCTTGAACTGTTGGTGGGAATGTAAATTGGTGCAGCCACTATGGAGACTAGTCTGGAGGTTCCTTAGAAAATTAAAAACAGAGCTGCCGCATGAGCCTTCAATCCCACTCCAAGGCATAGATCTGGAGAAAAACATGATCCAAGAGAATACACTATCCTAATGTCCACTGCAGCGTTATTTACAACAGCCAGACGTGGAAGCAACCTAAACGTCCATTGACAGAGAAATGGATAAAGAGGACGTGGTACACATACGATGGAATGTTATTCGGCCGTTAAAAGGAGAAAATGAATGCATTCGCCGCAACACGGATGGGCCTGGAGAGTGTCATGCTGCATGAATTAAGCCAAACAGAGAAGGAGCAGCATTGTATGACGTCCTTTACGTGTGGAATTTTAAAAGGAATGATACAAATTAACTTACTTACAAAACAGAAAGAGACTCACACACTTAGAGAGCAAGCTAACGGTTGCCAAGGGGATGGGGCGGTTAGGGAGTCTGGGATGGGCATGTACACACGGCTCTATTTAAAATGGATAATCTGCAAGGGCCTATTGTATAGCACCTGTAACTCTGCTCGAGGTTATGTGGCAGCCTGGATGGAAGGGGAGTTTGGGGCGAATGAATACATATATATTGCTCAGTCGTGTCCGACTCTTTGCAACCCCATGGACACCAGGCTTCTTGTCCATGGGATTTTCTAGGCAAGAGTACGGGAGTCGGTTGCCATTTCCTTCTCCAATATGTATGGGTAAGTTCACCTAAAACTACCAGAACATTAATCGTCTATACCCCAATACAAAGCAAAAAGTTCAAAAGGAAAAAAGACAAAGAAAAAAACTGTATTTCTTCCCCATCTAGGCTCCCCGTTCCCATGAGCGCCTGTCTATAGACAGCATTCCCACGAGCATCCGAATGGAACGTGGAACGAACAGGCCACACCCCCTCCAGGCTGGACCTGTCTCTGTCCACCCAGCGTCCACTCCCCTGCTTCCTAGGGCTCCGACAGAGAGACCTTCACTTGACCTGTCCTAACTTCAAAAGTCAGATCCAGGCATTTTAATAGCCCGGAAGTAAGTTGTCGGTGGCCCGAGAATGCAGTGTTGCTGGTGGTACACACACAGAGCCGCACGGCAACGGTCCCGTGGATGGCAAAGTGCAGGCCGCCCGTCCTGCGAGACTCTGACTGACCTGTGAGCAGGCTGCTCCCAGTCTCATCCATGTGCTGCCTACGGCCTGTGGAAGAAGTGTCCTATCGGTGATGGCCTGGAGTTTGCCAGCTTGCTCCCTTTGAGCCTTTTTGAGCCTCTCATACCTAGCCATCATGCAATGAGCCCAGAGATGCACAGCTCCCATCCCATAGGCCTTGGAGAAAGTGCCAGTTGTGAGGTTCAGCCAGAGCATCCATCTCATAATCTCAGCTCCTAGAACACTGCGCCATCAAAACAGCCTGCTGGGTTGGCAGGCTCTGAGCCAGTGTGTCCAAGCCCAGGGCCGCAGCAAGGAGAGGGCTGAGGTGCTTTGGCACAAGGGATGAGAGTGCCTTCTCAGCACCTGCCCACAGTACGCTTGCTTCCAGGTGCTATGACAAACACCTTGGCTTTTTACGACTCTAAAATTATTCCTCAGCCCAACATGAGACTATAAACAAACAGGAATATGGATGACATCCCTGAACAGTGAAACATAAGACCCCTCTTAAAGGGACACCCGCACCCTCAATCTTGGGTTGTGATTTCTGTGTTGCTCACTTCATGGATATGAAAGCTTGCTACTGCAGAATTCAAGTGCAGGCTTTCCATCAAGTTCCTGCCTCCCAGAGGGGAAGGCTTTGGATAAAAAGCCCAACAGAGATGTGGACGAGCCTAAAGTCTGTCATACGGTGTGAAGTCAGAAAGAGAAAGGCAAACGTCATCTATTAACACACATATGTGGAATCTAGAAGAATGGTACAGATGAACCTATCTGCAGGCAGGAACAGAGACACAGACGCACAGAACAGCCATATGGGCACAGCGGAGAAGGGGAAGGTGGATCAAACCGGAGGTCAGGATTGACACATAAACGCAACCATGAGTGAAATAAATAGTGGGAAGCTTCTCTATGGCACAGGGAGCTCAGCTCAGTGCACTACGGTGACGCAGAGGGTGGGGTGGGGTCGAGGGTGCGAAAGAAGCCCAGGAGGGCAGGGCTACACACAGCTGACTCACTTCGCTGTACAGTCGAAATTAACACAACGCTGTAAAGCAGTTACAGTCCAACAGCAAGACCAAAAAAAAAAAACAGTCCAATGATCAGAGGTAACTCACATAGCACATGTCCAATACAAGCCCTGTTCTAAATATTGTACCTGTAGGGACCATCTTCATCCTCCCAATAATCCAATAATGTAGATACTGCCAGTATTTCCATTTTAGAGTGGGTCAGAAGCTCTGTGGTTGGTGGTGAGCCGCTATAGAGTCGACCGTCCTGCTGGAGTGGGGAGGCTGCTGGTGACCACAGAAAAGGACTTCAGGTTGACAGAGGACACTGAGAGTGTCGCCGCCTCCATTATTGCTCCGGGAAAGGCGCTCTGCTCACAGCTGGCCTCAGTTTCCCTGTCTGTAAGATGCACATACGTGCATCTTTCCCCAGAGTATTTGAAGACATATTTCAAACCACCGTGGAAACCCATGGCAATCACTATGAGTAACATAGCCACTACTGTTAATACGTGACTTGAAGCTATGGAAACGGAGTACCTGCCTCGAGCATCATTACCCGGCTCTCTGCACAGCTCTGTGCCTCCTGCAACTAGAAGGGGGAGAGGGCTCAGAGCACATCTCTGGGACCAGAGAACAGACTCCAGGGTAAACTCTTCAGGAAGGGAGGCAATCAGAGTCGCCTCGAGGTATTTTTCCGGTCAGGGTAAGTTATTAAGTTTGCTGTTACTCTCCAGTTGCACGGTCATATCCAACCCTTTGTGACCCCATGGACTGTGGCAAGTCAGCCTTCCCTGTCCTTCACTATCTCCCTGAGTTGCTCAAACTCACAACCATTGAGTCAGTGATGCCTTCCAACCGTCTCATCCTCTATCCTCCCCTTCTCCTCCCGCCTTCAGTCTTTCCCAGCATCAGGGTCTTTTCCAGTGAGTCAGCTCTTCCCATCAGGTGGCCAAAGTATTGGAGCTTCAGCTTCAGCATCAGTCCTTCCAATGAATATTAATATTTCCTTCAGGATGCACTGGTTTGACCTCCTTGCAGTTCCAGGGACTCTCAAGGATCTTCTCCAACACCACAGTTCAAAAACATCAGTTCTTTGATGCTCAGCTCTCTTTATGGTCCAACCTTCACATCCATACGTGACCACTGGAGAAACTGTAGCTTTGACTAGCCAGACCTTTGCTGACAAAGTGATGTCTCTGCTTTTTAATATGCCCTCTAGATTTGTCATAGCTTTTCTTTCAAGGAGCAAGCGTATTTCCATTTCATGGCTGCAGTCACCATCTGCAGTGTTTTTTAAGCCCAAGAAAATAAAGTCTGTCACTGTTTCTGTTGCTTCCCATCTATTTGCCATGGAATGATGAGACTGGATGCCATGATATTGGTTTTTCAGTGTTGAGCTTTAAGCGAGCTTTTTCACTCTCTTCTTTCACCTTCATCAAGAAACTCTTTAGTTCCTTTTTGCTTTCTGCCATTAGGGTGGAATCATCTGCATATCTGAGGTTTTTAATATTTCTCCCATCAATCTTGATTCCAGCTTGTGCTTCATCCAGCCTGGCATTTCACATGATGTACTCTGAGAAACGGAGAAGGTGATGGCACCCCGCTCCAGTACTCTTGCCTGGAAAATCCCATGGACGGAGGAGCCTGGTGGGCTGCAGTCCATGGGGTCGCAAAGAGTAAGACACGACTGAGCGACTTCACTTTCACTTTTCACTTTCATGCCTTGGAGAAGGAAATGGCAACCCACTTCAATGTTCTTGCCTGGAGAATCCCAGGGACAGGGGAGCCCGGTGGGCTGCCATCTATGGGGTCGCACAGAGTTGGACACGACTGAAGTGGCTTAGCAGCAGCAGCAACTCTGAATAGAAGTTAAATAAGCAGGGTGACAATACACAGCCTTTCCCAATTTTGAAACAGTCCATTGTTCCATGTCCAGTTCTAACTGTTGCTTCTTGACCTGCACACAGAATTCTTAGGAGGCAGGTAAGGTGATCTGGTATTCCTAGCTTCTCAAGAATTTTCCAGTTTGTTGTGATCCACACAGTATATTCAACCACTTTTGACTTAGAGAAATGACAATTTTATATCATCAATCTAATATAAAGTTCTAATTAATGGATTCTTAAGAAAATCTATGCTTGATTAAAAGGTAAGTTGATAACAAGTCTGAAATATCTAGCCCAAACCAACTAACCTCCACCAAACCTATAGCAACCTTGAATACATGGTATAGGTGTAAATATGCAAATTGCACTCATTCCTGTGGAAATCCAAATCAGTCTTGAGTGATACACCTTCCAGTGAAACACCTGGAAACCTAGGAATTTTGTCTGCGTGCCCAGGGCTCCAGGAAGCTTGGTGTAACGATGCTCATCCTTTCTAGCAGGCAGTTTTAAACACAAATCTGTCATACCTCTTGCAAAAAAAAAACATGAAACAACAATAACAAATCTTCTTCCTATGATTTTTTTTTTTTGGAAAGACAGTGAGGTGATGTAATGGAACTCTGTAATGTACTTCTACGACTCCCATTGTAATCTGTGCGATATCCCCACAAAAACAGATCTGGAATCACTCCAGCTCATGCTGTTGGTTTGGACTAAGACGGGCAGTACAAATGGGCAGACGATTTTTGATAATGAAATCTAGAAACTCATTTGGAAGAGCCTGAGCAATGTCACTGGTGCTTGTCTGATACTGCGGGACCATCGGCATGAAGTGGAACAGCTCTGCCTTTAAAGTACCTGGCACAAAAGGAGTGCGTCTCTGCATTTCAGGAGCACAAGCAATAAACATCCTGTTACTGTAAATTCCATTTTTTATAGCAGAGATTAATAATGCATGAGCATGCACTTCTTACTGCCATTCAAACAGATTTCCAGAGGACTTTTAATTCTAAATTTTAGAAGTTGTGTTTATGTTTTCCATATTGTCATGTATGCGGTGTACCCGTATTAAGACACAGAGACATAAATAGAAAATACACATTGCGAATCTCGGAAGAATCACCTTTCCATCCGCACACATTCCTGGTGTCTCTGGAGAGATCAAAAGTGTCACTGCACATTTTTCAGAAAGGAAGAAAAGAACAGAAGCCCAATGATGTTATAGCTTCCTGGGAATTTCATTACTTAAAGCAAGTGAATTGTGCAGGTAAGCACAAGAGAAAGATTTCTCAGCACTCCTCCAAGAAATCCCTAAGAAATCAAAAGCTGATATGAAGGTTGACTCTGAAATGGCTAGCCTGGAAAATGTCATTTATGCAAGGGTGTATGGTCACGCTGACACGCACACACACACACACACACACAGAATGTATGCAGAAGCAGAGTGCAGCAGCTCCGGCAGTCTTCCTGCAGTCAAGCTCTGAAACTGAGAAATTCATTTTCCAGTTTATGAACTCATTCAACCTCACACTTAGACCACAGACGGAAAATTACGTTCAAGTGGGCCCCCTGAAAGCCCTTCTGCTGGCTGTGGTTCGTTTAGCCAGCTATGGAGTTGGGTGAAAAGTGCTTTCTGCTCCCTGGCTTGGATTGTCGAGGAAGCGCTACAGCTTCTTCTGTCTCTTGTTCTGGCTCCTTCTCTTCTTTATAAGGTTACCTCAGATTTTTAATCCATCTTATTTTTAGATGCTATATAGGATCATCCCCAAACTCCCACCACACACCACAGCATAGGCGGGCCTCTGGTTGTACAGGGCCAACAGAATAGTATATGCCTATCTCTAGGGCCCATGTTTCAGAAACTGATTTTATAAGATGACCTCAAAGGGCCATGCCAACCCTGCTGTGAAAGTGTCCGAGAGTGCTCACCTTATGTAGTCCATGGTGATAATTGCCAATCTAATATTGATTCCTCAATATCTTCCTCCTTATTCAGGGTGGCAATGTACCCAGCTAAAAATAGTCTGTTATAGGTAGAGATGGCTTTGAATACAATTCTAGCTAGTAAAAATAGCTGAAACTTACTGGGAAAACTTAGATTTCTTAGGGTAGGTACAGTTCCTTCCTGTTTGACCTACTTTCTTCCTGCAGTGGAAGTTGAGGAGGGCATGGCAGCTATATTGCAGCCAAAGGTAGCCAGCATGGTTACAGAACGCTGAAGCTGGAGTGTTGACCAGTTGGAGGAGACTTGGACTTACTGCCTCCACTCTTTTTAAATATTTCAGCAAATTACGTTTATGTGCTCAAGTGACAAGAGCCGTATTTCTCATGGCTTGCAGCTGACCCTTCCCTCGGTTGACACACAGTATTTATTAGTCAGGGTTCTCCAGAGACAAAGAATGGTGACATATCATTAGGAATTGACTTGAATGACTGGGGAGGCTGAGAAGCCCCACAGCCTGCCATCTGCAACATGGAGACCCCAGGATCTGATGGTGTGCTCCTAAGAGTGAGTCCAAGACCTCAGAACCAGAGGAGCTGCTGGTGTACGTCCCAGTTCAAGGGCAGGAGAGACCAGTGTTCCCAGTCCATCAGCCAGAGAGCAAATTCTCCCTCCCTCTGCTCCTTTTGTTCCAATCAGTCCCTCAACGGATTAAATGACACCCACCTATGTTTGGGAGGACACTCTCTGCTTTCTCAGTCTACCAATTCAGATTCTAATCCTGTCCAGAAACACCCTCCCAAACACACCCAGAAACATTTAACAAAATATCTGGCCCATCCTGTGACCCATCCAAATTAACATAAAATTAACCGTCACACATGCCTTACACTGCAGTAACCATTTCAGATAAACACATGTGTTCTTTGTGGGCTGCTTGGGGGCTTTGGATAAGTGCTTGATGGGGCAGAATTGTCAGGAAAGTTTTTCTTTCCAATTCTTCCCTTCTGAGCAGGTTAACCCAATGCCTCTTGAGAACACCCTTTGTTTTCCCCACTTATCTTTCTCTTCTTCCAATTATGCTTTCTTGTTGTTGTTGTTTTTCAGTCCTCTTTAAGTCAATGCTTCTATTTTGCTTCACAAGGGTAAACGTAAAAATTGGAGATACTGAAATGGGGCTAGATGATTCTTAGTTTGGGTTTCTCCAAAGCAGATCAAACCTTGCCACAAGGATGTGGTACAAGTCGTTCACTCGGTGAGTGAGTCTAGAAAACACCTATAGAACTGTGAAGAAGTGAGACAGGAAAGGAAAAAGGCAAAGGAAGGCGGTGTTGTCATCCAGGTAACCAGTGGGCATAAGTTGCCTCAGAGTTATCCCAAGTTGCCCAGACACAAGTGCCAGGGTCCAGCCCCGGTGGATCCAGGGTAATTCAAAGGTGAGGACGGAGCAGGCATCCTAGAAAAAACTTATTTAATTACAGATAGAGAGGGATTAGGAATTTAGCAGAGAAAAAGAGGCTGAATAACCTGGTTAACACAGGGTATCAATCACCACCTACGTAGGCCACAGGCATCTCCCTGTTCTCCCAAAGGAGAGGAGGCACTGAGGGCCCCCCCTCTCCCCTGTCTGATCTTAGAAGCCCCAGGCAGAACTAGTAGGCTTGGTGGGTCCTATGCACCAGATGGGAATTCGACCAGAAAATATTAAGAGAGAGAGAAAGGGGCTGAATAACTTGGCTTACGTGGGGTACCAATAAAATTCCAGACAAGGAATTTACACCATCTACATGGCGGGCACCCACACTCCAGATGGGAATTCAGCCCGAAAAAAGGGGAGCAGAAAGGAACGACATGAGGGAATCAGTCTTTCCGGAACTGATTCGATTTCTTTATTTTTCATGTTTGTTTATATACCTTTTGTTACACATAGGGATGAATACAGAGTCACACGGGGGTCAGCAGACCTGACCCTTGTCACAATCAGGTGTTTCATATAAAATTATACAAAGGTCTTATGAGCTTTTACATCATCTTGACTATGAGGTCCGCTGACATTTTATGGCCCTTTCTGATACCGGTCAGTTAACCAGAAAGCTTATTTTTCCAAGGCACCACCCTCCAAATAAAGTTGCATTCCTATAGGGTGAGGGTGTAGTGAGTTACAATCAAGAAAGGAATTTACTTAACCTAAGGTTTAACATGATTAGTCTTAAAAGTTAATACTTATTTCTCTTATATGCTTGAAGGTTAATACTTATTTCTCCTATATGTTAGTTATATTTATTATAAGGGCAGGGAATATGGAGATTTAGCAGCAGACATCAGTCCAACAAATGAAAATCCTTCACCAATATTCCCTTTACAATCTATTTAGTCTTAAGATAGTGATAAGGTTACATTTTTGCATAGCAAGGACACTGATTTATAACAAAGTACAGTAGTCTATAACAAAAGAGAAAATTCATTAACTCAAAAAGTCTAATATTGCTAACATCAAAAACTACTATATTTCCTTTTCTATATTCCAAATACATTGATTAATATATTCTCAGGTGCCTAAGGATATGAAGGCCTGGCGGCAATCAAATGAGAAAAGCCCTATGCTAATACCCCAAACTCTCTGTGCTGTTTATGGTTGAGAGGTTGTCACACAAGCTAGTCTGTCAGCAGAGAGGTTTGACCTGAGCCACCCTTGTCACACCCAAGGCAGGGAATTAGCAGTAATTATTGGCATGACAAATGAAAAAACCCTTCACCAATATAATTCCTAATCAACCCACTAATACTATACTAATAATCTTCTAACTTCTCAAAAGAGTCTGTATTTAGAAAGTTTTAAAGCATCCCATGCCTCTCACAGCTGGGAGGCTGTAAACAATCACATG
>SJYG01001381.1:101835-158259 GCA_006410535.1 Litocranius walleri
TGATTTATAACAAAGTACAGTAGTCTATAACAAAAGAGAAAATTCATTAACTCAAAAAGTCTAATATTGCTAACATCAAAAACTACTATATTTCCTTTTCTATATTCCAAATACATTGATTAATATATTCTCAGGTGCCTAAGGATATGAAGGCCTGGCGGCAATCAAATGAGAAAAGCCCTATGCTAATACCCCAAACTCTCTGTGCTGTTTATGGTTGAGAGGTTGTCACACAAGCTAGTCTGTCATCAGAGAGGTTTGACCTGAGCCACCCTTGTCACATACAAGGCAGGGAATTAGCAGTAATTATTGGCATGACAAATGAAAAAACCCTTCACCAATATAATTCCTAATCAACCCACTAATACTATACTAATAATCTTCTAACTTCTCAAAAGAGTCTGTATTTAGAAAGTTTTAAAGCATCCCATGCCTCTCACAGCTGGGAGGCTGTAAACAATCACATGTGGCTGGACAACCTGATCAGGCAGGCTAGAGAACCTTCAGAGTTTGTAAGCTGAAACACTCTTATCATGCCCAGGAATTTTTATTAACTGGGACTGCAAGTTAACTCCTTCTCCGAGAGAAATGGTTATGGGGGAGAGCTCCCCGTAAAGTACTCTGGTTTTGGGGTAGATGCTCAGGAACAGGGAATTTCCTGAGACTTGATCACGTCTTTGCGTATGCCAAGCTTCTTTTTCCTCATGACCTTTGCCATGGGCGGAGTTCCTCACACTGGCCCCCAACACACAAGACTCAGCAAGGCAGCTGGAGTATTTATCTTCCAACTCCTGTTAACTATTGTCCAAGGGCTGTTGGGGAGGGGCAGCTATTCCCTGCCACCTGTTGCTCATAGGCTGAGAGTTCCAGATGAAGAGCTGCAGGGGCTGTAACTGGAAGCTTTTGGGTCACTGTGCGCATGAATGGCTCATGAAAGGCTGAGAGCGTATAGGCAAAGCGTCATCAGTATCTGTACACGTAATCCCTTGCCCCATTCACATCTGTATTTGTGCCACAATCTTAAGTTCACTCTGTCAAGTTCATGCTTCTTCAAGGTGGTGTCTAGTTTCAAGGAGAGAAAGAGAGGCTTACCTAGCAGGTTTAGTGGAACAAGCTACTCTCCTTGCTGCAATTCATCCAAGAGCTTAATTAATGTGCCAGGAGTCTGTTTATCGCCTGGCCTTTGCAAGCTCCTCCACTATCAAATTGCCATTTCTGAGCCTTCGGGTGTCAATGTCATCTGAGATTGCATATCTAAGAGCCATTGAAAGATCTTAGTGTTCTAATTTCCAGAGTTACTGTGACAAATGCCTATAAAGCCCCTCGGAGAAGACTTCATTTCAAGGTTCTCTTTCAAAGGGACCTGGAATGTACTCCCATTAAAGAGAAGAGCGGTGTCATCCTTTTGTCTGAGGACTGGCTCGTGTTTGGACGTTAAGTGGAAAACAGTGATTCCCCATTTTTACAGCTACGATCAGCCTATTGCTCACTTGCTTCAGATCTTTGTGGTTATGTTAGACAAAACTCCCACTGGCTGCCCACCTACCTTGCACACGGCCCCTGTGTTCTCTCTGCCTTCATCACCTGTGGGCCACCGTGGCCGTGCTGATCGCCATGGCATCGCATCCGTCTTGCCTCTAGGGCCTCAGTGCTGTCCTCTGGCCCCTCTGGCCTGGTTGCTCATTTTCCATGTTGTCACAAGCAAGCCTGCTTTCAAGGTAGCAGAGAACAGCCATCACTGAGTTCTCAGTGATGTCAGTGTTTCTCTCCCTACGATTCCTTATCATCTTCATGATGGGAGTATCTTCTTGTCTTTCCCTGGGGAATATCCAGCTGGTTCCTTCTCTGATCGTATGCCTCTTAGTTACTGAGTGAATTTTAGCATGACTTTACAGACCTTTTTTAACCACACCACATGGCACGCAGGATCTTAGTTCCCTCACCAGGGACCAAACCCGTGTCCCCTGAAATGGAAGCATAGAGTCTTAAGCACTGGGCCACGTGCCGGGGGCCAGAGTGAGGAACTCTGCCCATGGCAGAGTCATGAGGAAGGAAGCTTGGCATACGCAAAGGTGTGATCAAGCCTCAGGAAGCCCCCTGCTCCTGAGCATCTACCCCAAAACCAGAGTATTTTACAGGGGGCTCTCCTCCATAACCATTTCTCTTGGAGAAGGAGTTAACTTGCAGCTCCAGTTAATAAAAATTCCTGGGCATGACAAGAGTGTTTCAACGTACGAACTCTGAAGGTTATCCAGCCTGCCTGTATAGGTTCGTCCACCCACAACAGCCCTCCAACCATGAGAGGCAGGAGATGTTTTTGACTTACTAAAGGCAAATTCTTTGGGGAAGTTAGAAATTATTAGTATAGTGGGTTGCTTAGGAATTATATTGATGAAGGGTTTTTCATTTGTTGTCTCAATAATTGCTGCTAATTCCCTGCCCAGGGTGTGACAAGGGTGTCTCGGGTCAAATCTCTCTGCTGACAGACTAGCTTGTGTAACAACCTCTTAACCATAACAGTACAGAGAGTTTTGGAGGATTTTGAAAGTCTTAATTAGCATAGGGCTTTTCTAATTATTGAGTCAATGATTGCCACCAGGCCTCCATATCCTTAGGCACCTGGGAATATATTAATCAATGTATTTGGAATATAGAAAAAGAAATATAGTAGTTTTTGATGTTAGCAATACTAGACTTTTTGAGTTAATGAACTTTCTCTTCTGTAATAGATCACTGTACTTTGTTATAAATCACTGTGTCCTTGCTGTGTGAAAATGTAACTTTATCACTATCTTAAGACTAAGTAGATCTTAAGAGGAACATTGGTGAAAGGATTTTCATTTGTTGGGCTGATGTTTGCTGCTAAATCTCCATATTCTCTGCCTTTATAATAAATATAACTAGCATATAGGAGAAATAAGAATTAACCTTTAAGAGTAATCATGTTAACCTTGGGTTAAATAAATTCCTTTCTTGATTGTAACTCACTACACCCTCACCCTATAGGAATGCAACCTTATTTGGAGAGTGGTGCCTGGTTTAAGAAAAAACACCCTTGGAAAAAATAAGTTTTTTGGTTATCAGAAAGAAAGGGTTGTAAATGTCAGCAGGCAGAAATGGCTTGAAGATGATGTAAAACCCCTAAGACCTTTTTTTAATGTAAAGCACCTGATTTCGATAAAGGTCAGGACTGCTGACCCCCACATGACTCTATTCATCCCTGTATTTAACAAAAGGTATATAAGAAAACCTGAAAAATAAAGAAATGAGATCAGTTCCTGGAAAGACTGACTCCCCAATGTCGTTCTTTCTTGCTCCCAGTTTTTCTGGCTGAATTCCCATCTGGAGCATGGATGCTATTCCATGCAAACCAAGTTATTCAGCCTCTTTTTCTCCACTAATTTTCCTACTACGCTATCCACTTCTAATCTCTCTCTCTATCTGTAACTAAATATGTATTTTTCCAAGGACACCGACTCTGTCTCCACCTTCGAATCACCCTGGATCCACCGGGGCTGGACTCCGGCAGCCACTGGAGTTCCTGAAGACTTGTAAACCCTCACTTGAGGTTGTACCAAGACATTCTGACATCTCTGTCTTATTTATTGCCATTGCTTTCAGCCCCAAGGAACCAACTCAACTCTAGAATGGTGAAAACAAAGGAGTCATTTACAGGGCACCAGTAACAGCTGCTCCAAGAAGAAGGAAAGAAATCCTTCCAAAAAAGAAATCCTTTTTGCCTGATCTATTACTCAGCATGCTGCACCGCCCATGAGAGGAACTGCCAGCCGTGAGTGATTCTTTCACAAATACTATATGACATCATTCATCAAACAAAAAGTGATCCAAATGAATCTATTGGGTTGGCCAAAAAGTGCATTTGGCTTTTCCATAGCATCTTACAGAAAAGAAAGTGAAAGTGTAAGTCGCTCTGTCGTGTCTGACTCTCTGCCACCCCATAGTCTATATGGCCCATGGGATTCTCTAGACCAGGATGCTGGGTGGGTAGCCTTTCCCTTCTCCAGGGAATCTTCCCAACACAGGGCTCGAACCCAGGTCTCCCACATTGCAGGAGGGTTCTTTACCAGCTGAGTCACCAGGGAAGCCCAAGAACACTGGATTGGGCAGCCTCGCCCTTCTCTAGAGGATCTTCCCAACCCAGGAATCAAACTGGAGTCTCCTGCATGGCAGGCAGCTTCTTTATCAGCTGAGCTATCAAGGAGACCCCTACATCTTACAGAAAAACCCAAAAAACTTTTTGGCCCATCCAAAATATACAAAACAGAAACAGACTCACAGTTATAGAAAACCCACTTACCAAAAGGAGGCAGGGGAGGGTCTGATTAGGAGTATGGCGTTAACTGATACAAACTGCTGCTGCTGCTGAGTCGCCTCAGTCATGCCCGACTCTGTGCAACCCCAGAGACGGCAGCCCACCAGGCTCCCCATCCCTGGGATTCTCCAGGCAAGAACACTGGAGTGGGTTGCCATTTCCTTCTCCAATCAGGAAAGTGAAAAGTGAAAGAAGTCGCTCAGTCGTGTCCTACTCTTTGCAACCCCATGGACTGCAGCCTACCAGGCTCCTCCATCCACAGAATTTTCCAAGTAAGGGTACTGGAGTGCGGTGCCATACTATACATGAAATAGATAAGCAACTAAGATTACCCACAGACTAGGAGAAAAGGGTCATAGCAGGCAAGAAGACAATGTCCCTTCATACCCACTGCAATGGCTATAACAGGACAGACACAATTAATAAGCATTGAGAAGAAATGGTGAGACCAGAACCCTCATACATTGTAGTTGAATACGAAATAGTGAAGCCACTTTGGAAACTGGTCTGGCAGTACCTCCATAGACTAAACCTATAATTACCATATGATTCAACAACTCCACTTCTAAGTATATACCAAGTCCATGCTCAGTCGTGTCCACTTCTAAGTATATACCATGTGGGATGCATGTTGCATCCCATAAAAACTTGCACGTACGTAAATAATGCTTATAGCACTGCTTACAACAGGCAAAATGTGAGAACAACCCAAAAGTCCATCACATGTAGCTGGACCAACATAACGTGGTGTGTCCATACAACATGGAAGTAACAAGCAGTGAAATACTGATGCTTGCTGCAGCATGGATGAGTCTGGAAAACACTGGGGCAAATGAAAGAGACCAGTCATGCTGTGTGGCCCTGTGTGCGTGAAATGCTGAAACAGGCAAATCTATACAGGCAGAAAGCAGATTCCTGACCACCTGTGATGGAAGGGTGGGTGGGGGAGGGTTGGGGCGAGAGATGATGCCCAGAGGGGTGTGGGTTTGGGGAGCAGGTGATGAAAACATTTGCATGTGGTGAGGAATGCCCAACTGTGAATATTCTAAACGTCACTGAATTATATATTTTGCATGAGTAGATCTTGTGGTATGGCAGCCACAGGGCAGTTTAAAATAGAGCAGCAAGTAAATGTCAGGCTCTCTGTAAAATGAGGAAGGTAGGAACGCATATATGAGTACATAAGTCCCTGGATTTTCTTTATCCAGTACAGGAGCCACTAGTCACCAGTGCCTGTCTAAATTCACAACAGTAATTAAAATTAAGTACAACTCAAAATTCAGTCCTTTACTTGCAGTTACAACATTTCAGTCTTCAACAGTCACGCGTGGCTGGTGACTCCGCATTGAATGGTGTATATATAGTGCATATTCCCCATGTCAGAAAATCCTACTGGGCAGCAGTGGTATCTGTAATTTTTATAACCATAAGCTTATTTTTACATTTTTCCAGTGCATTATCTCCTTAAGGACAACGTCTTACTTTGAAATGTTTGTCCTTTCTGGTTTTAAGTGACTTTTCCTAATAATAATATATTTTTCATGTTATTCTTTTTAAATGGGCAATCTATATTAACTCCCTGCTACTACTCCAAGCTTATCAAAGATTCCAGGATCAAATGATGTAAATTACTTTCAACAGCACATTCATTTGCAAGTTTACACAGAAATGAAGTGGTCTGTATGACTGAAGAAAGACGAGAGTGTTGGCTTATTAAGGTCTATCTTATTAGTATGTGAGTACTGAGTATTAATTTAGAAACAAAGGTGGTTTTGACAGTGACGTTCTAATACTTCAGCCTCATCTGAGAGGAAAACATGCCTCTGATTGAATCAAAGGCATTCAAAAAGGAGGGTTGGTTCAGTCTGTGTCACTCAAGAAGAAGAAAAGGGCAAAAGAAAATATTCTATTGATATGTGTTGTCATCTGGGTTTGCTCTTCCATGGTTATCTGTGTCTGCATTTGATTGTATTTTCTATCACCCTGGTGAACAATAGCACAATATGTCAAGAGCATTAGAATTCAACTACAAAGGAGTTAAGGAAAGAGTGCTGGTTTTCATGTTGATCAGCATATCCTGCTTAGATTTGAAGGCCTCAAAATTAACTCATGCAATAAAAAAAATGTCAGACACAATGCAAACAGACAGTCTCACAAAAGACTTCCTTTATGGCTCATCAGAGTAAATTTTTTCGTCAAAATACTCCCATGCTAAGTAAAGGTTATCTATTCATACAAACACCTGACTTATAAAATCAATCAGGGCACAATGAGAAAGATGCTTGCTTTGTGTATGCATTCAAGTTGTGGCTTCCATGAACTTAACTTACTAAAAATATGTTTCATTTTTTCCGTCTGCTCTGCATAACTCATTAACATCATAATCGCCAGCAATAATTGCCTGGAGTGAGTAAAGCACATCATGAAAGATGAAGAGTTGAATTACCACTTAATGAAAGAAGGAAAAAAGAAGACAATGTAAATCAGCAGTCTACGATACCGCCACCACTCCCTTTCTTGAGAAAATGTATAGTAATTGTGTTTCTTGGAGCTTGTTGTGTTTATAAATGAGGACTCTCAGACAGTGAATTCTTGGAATGATTCTAAGGGCTTAATTGATGATATGAATCAGATGAAGTCAAAATTATTTGCTCAGCAATCATAAGATGCATCTTTATAGCAAGTTGCAAAATAATACTCTTCAAAATATTTCAAAATTATCTTGATGGCAATTAGAAACCCTGACCAAAATGAAATGCTCTCTTTTGGTCTCCAAAATTAGTGAAATCCTTCCAATGTGTTCAATGTGTTTGGGGACTTGATGGCTATCCATTTAAATCAGAGCTCTTCAGCTAGTGCTGATTTTAACCTTTAGGAAACATTTAGCAATGTCCGGAGAAATTTTTGGTTATCACAGCTTAGAGGATACTAGTGGCACCCAGGACAGCGGCCAACAAGAAAGAGTCATCTCACCCAAAATACCAATGACATTGAACTTGAAACTCCTTATTTATATCAACAAAAGAACCGAAGAAAGCCATAAAAAGGGTAGCAAGTAAAAGGAAGGGATGATGTGTCTTAATAACCAAAAAGTTCAATAGGTTTGACCACAGATAAAATAATTAATACAATATTTTGCAAAACAACAATTTATTTTACAGTTTGCTGAGCAAACTGGAGGGAGGGAGATGAGGGAAGACATAAGGACACATTACATTACCCCCGCTGCCCTGAGGCGCCAGCCCTGCGGCCCCTGGTGACTAAGGTCTGGTGAGGGTCAGACAGTCAGCGGGCTGAAGTTGTCCTGAAGTGCAATTGTGATTTATCATTTTATAGTTACTTCTTGAATCCGTGAACATGTGAATTATTGTGGAAAGCAAGTAAGTGGGTTTAACAAGGTCAGCCAAGTACACGTGTGAGAGGAAACTAAAGTGGAATTTTGACAAATGCCTCCACATAAGGCTTTTCAAGCATCAGCCTTCCTCAGAATCATCTAGAGACCTTGTTAAAATACAGACTTTGGGGCTCCACCCATAGAGCTTCTGATCCAGGGGGCATGGGGGGCTCTAGACTTGGCACTTTTAATAAGTTCCGCAGGGATGCTGACAGCGCTGGCCTGAGGCCACTCTTTGAGAAGCTCTGTCCTAATTTAATGGACACTGCACCTTAGAATGGAGTCAAAGATGACCGCAATGCAAACATGTTTTAGAGAGTGGAGGTTAAAAGTCCTTCTCTATGACACAGAGATACATGGGAAGAGATTCACAGGTAGGGGAACTGGAGGCTTTAGTGAGTATGCTGGAATGTCCATGAGTCCCATCCCCTCTTGGATAAGGTAATACGCCCATCTGCTCACTTGGGAAGATATGTTCCTTACAGTTTGTCCACCCAGAATGGATTTGAATTTCTCTCTCACCTGAAAAGTCTAAACAGCAAGTGACTGGCTCGCTGCTCTGAGGACAGGGCAGGTGGGAAGTGGGTTCTGGGTTGGAGCTGGGCTGCACCACTGGAGTTTGTCCAGGGAGAAGATGACAGAGTAAGTCCCTACTTGTTGATCGGATATGGCTTGTATGCCGAAGACTCTGCATGTGTCTTCTTAAGTCCTATCCAAGAAGGCAGCCTGCGGGGGTAGGCAGAAAAAGCTGGAAGCATTGCTGGATTTGTAAGGACTGGGAGGAAGTGCAATACCAGCTATAATCAGTTCAGTTCAGTTCGGTTCAGTCGCTCAATTCTGTCCAACTCTTTGTGACCCCATGAATCGCAGCATGCCAGGTCTCCCTGTCCATCACCAACTACCGGAGTTCACCCAAACTCAAGTCCATCGAGTCAGTGATGCCATCCAGCCATCTCATCCTCTGTTGTCCCCTTCTCCTCCTGCCCTCAATCCTTCCCAGCATCAAAGTCTTTACCAATGAGAAAACTCTTTCATGAGGTGGCCAACGTATTGGAGTTTCAGCTTTAGCAACACTCCTTCCAAAGAACACTCAGGACTGATCCCCATTGGAGTGGACTGGTTGGATCTCCTTGCAGTCCAAGGAACTCTCAAGAGTTTTCTCCAACACCACAGTTCAAAAGCATCAATTATTCGGTACTCAGCCTTCTTCACAGTCCAATTCTCACATCCATACATGACAACTGGAAAAACCATAGCCTGGACTAGACAGATCTTTGTTGACAAAGTAATGTCTCTGCTTTTAAATATGCTATTGAGGATGGTCATAACTTTTCTTTCAAGGAGTAAGCGTCTTTTAATTTCATGGCTGCAGTCACCATCTGCAGTGATTTTGGAGCCCCAAAAAATAAAGTCTGACACTGTTTCTACTGTTTCTCCATCTATTTCCCATGAAGTGATGGGACCGGATACCATGATCTTCATTTTCTGAATGTTGAGCTTTAAGCCAACTTTTTCACTCTCCTCTTTCACTTTCATCAAGAGGCTTTTTAGTTCCTCTTCACTTTCTGCCATAAGGGTGGTGTCATCTGCATCTCTGAGGTTATTGATATTTCTCCCGGCAATCTTGATTCCAGCTTGTGTTTCTTCCAGCCCAGCATTTCTCATGATGTACTTTGCATATAAGTTAAATAAACAGGATGACAATATACATCCTTGACATACTCCTTTTCTTATTTGGAACCAGTCTGTTGTTCCACGTCCAGTGCTAACTGTTGCTTCCTGACCTGCATATAGGTTTCTCAAGAGGCAGGTCAGGTGGTTTGGCATTCCCATCTCTTTCAGAATTTTCCACAGTTCATTGTGATCCACACAGTCAAAGGCTTTTGCATAGTCAATAAAGCAGAAATAGATGTTTTTCTGGAACTCTCTTGATTTTTACATGATTCAGCAGATGTTGGCAATTTGATGTCTGGTTCCTCTGCCTTTTCTAAAACCAGCTTGAACATCTGGAAGTTCACAGTTCATGTATTGCTGAAGCCTGGCTTGGACAATTTTGAGCATTATGTTACTAGCATGTGAGATGAGTGCAATTGTGCGGTAGTTTGAGCATTCTTTGGCATTGCCTTTCTTTGGGATTGGAATGAACACTGACCTTTTCCAGTCTCATGGTCACTGCTGAGTTTTCCAAATTTACTGGCATATTGAGTGCAGCACTTTCACAGCATCATCTTTCAGAATTTGAAATAGCTCAACTGGAATTCCATCACCTCTACTAGCTTTGTTCGTTATGATGCTTTCTAAGGCCCACTTGACTTCACATTCCAGAACGTCTGGTTCTAGGTGAGTGATCACACCATCGTGATTATCTGGGTCATGAAGATATTTTTTGTACAGTTCTTCTGTGTATTCTTTCCATCTCTTCTTAATATCTTCTGCTTCTGTTAGATCCATACCATTTCTGTCCTTTATCAAGCCCATCTTTGTATGAAATGTTCTCTTGGTATCTCTAATATTCTTGAAGAGATCTCTAGTCTTTTCCATTCTATTGTTTTCCTGTATTTCTTTGCATTGATCACTGAGGAAGGCTTTCTTATCTCTTCTTGCTCTTCTTTGGAACTCTGCATTCAGATGCTTATGTCTTTCCTTTTCTCCTTTGCTTTTCACTTCTCTTCTTTTCACAGCTATTTGTAAGGCCTCCCCAGACAGCCATTTTGCTTTTTTGCATTTCTTTTCCATGAGGATGGTCTTGATCCCTGTCTCCTGTACAATGTCACGAGTCTCTGTCCATAGTTCATTAGGCACTCTGTCAGATCTAGGCCCTTAAATCTATTTCTCACTTCCACTGTATAATCATAATGGACTTGATTTAGGTCATACCTGAATGGTCTAGCGGTTTTCCCTACTTTCTTCAATTTAAGTTTGAATTTGGCAATAAGGAGTTCATGATCTGAGCCACAGTCAGCTCCAAGTCTTGTTTTTGCTGACTGTATAGAGCTTTTTCATCTTTGTCTGCAAAGAATATAATTAATATGATTTCAGTGTTGACCATCTGGTGATGTCCATGTGTAGAGTCTTCTCTTGTGTTGTTGGAAGAAGGTGTTTGCTATGAAACTCTTAGCCTCTGCCCTGCTTCATTCCGCATTCCAAGGCCAAATTTTCCTGTTACTCCAGATGTTTCTTGACTTCCTACTTTTGCATTCCAGTGTCCTATAATGAAAAGGACATCTTCTTTGGGTGTTAGTTCTAAAAGGTTTTGCAGGTTTTCATAGAACTGTTCAACTTCAGCTTCTTCAGTGTTACTGGTTGGGGCACAGACTTGGATTACTGTGATACATTTTCCTTCATCAAGATATGGCAGGTGAAAAGTTTCTCCCCAAATGAAGGGCATGTTGGAGGGGCATCCCCAACAATCCACTTTAGTGTCTCCAGAGAGTTCATTTTTAAATGCATGATAAACCTCAAACACACTGAGACTAGATCAGCAGAAGCCACCTGTTAAGGGGGAATATTTTCCTTGTAGCACTTCTCGTTCTCCTGTTCTGGTTCTGGAAGCATCAGAAGCAAGGTTGTCAGATGATGGAGAATGCACAGAATACAGGAGAGATGTCAGCTCTGCCCTCTTCCCTGACACTGGCCTCCTGTCTGCAGGAGGCCTGAGCAACAGGAAGAGGAGATATGTTTAACTACGTGTGAGACTGGACTTTTAAATGACTAAACTGAGAGTACATTTCTGACTTTTATTTCACTGGAATATTATCTGTTTTATTGAAGAAGGACCAGAAAAGTCAAAGGCCTGCCTGAGATTTGATCCAGAGGAAGGGGGAAAGCTTGCCCAACACTGGGGGTTTATAACAACTGCAAATGAAACTTATCTATAAAGTAGAAACCATACTCACAGAAACAGAGAAGAGACTTGTGGTTGTCAAGGGGGAGGGTGGTCGGGGAGGTATGGATGGGGAGTTTGGAATTAGCAGATGAAAACTATATAGAATGGACAAATAGCAACACCATACCATTCAGTGCAGGAGCTATAGTCAGTATCCTGTGATAAACTATCATGGAAGAGAACATGCATATGTGCATAACTGAATCACTGTGCTGCACAGCCAGAACTAACACAGTGTGTAAGGCAACTATAGCTCAATAAAGTTTTTAAAAAGAAGTAAAAGAATTTGAAGCTAAAACTGAACACTTTGTCATACCCGTGAGTGACGTGTCTTCAGTGATGGTTCTGACATGGTATTATCATTCCTTCCTCAGGACTGTGAATATTTCTGTTGCACAAATCTCTGTCTGACCCATGGCTAGACATTTGTCTTCCTTTGCTACTGCTAAGTCACTTCAGTTGTGTCCGACTCTGTGCAACCCCATAGAGGGCAGCCGACCAGGCTCCCCCATCCCTGGGATTCTCCAGGCAAGAACACTGGAGTGGGTTGCCATTTCCTTCTCCAATGCAGGAAAGTGAAAAGCGAAGTGAAGTCGCTCAGTCGTGCCTGACTCTTAGCGACCTCATGGACTGCAGCCTACCAGACTCCTCCATCCATGGGATTTTCCAGGCAAGAGTACTGGCCTCCTTTACATTATGTTATAAAGTGCAGCTAATTGTAAACTAAAGGAAATCTGATAAATGGCTATCTGAAATCAGAAATACTGTGTTCCAATCCAGGACAGATAGATAGCCTAAAGAGTTTACCAAGAGTTTGAAGTATTTTAATAACCCTGATTCCAAGATGAGCAAACTGAGAAAGTCATTTGTGGATTCAGCTTCAATTCATACAAACAACTGCAGGACAAGGAAGAAAGAACTTGTGAGAATCCTGATGGATGCATGTCGTCAGCTGGATCTGCCTTGAGTCCCGGGGATTTCACTGTTAGGAACTGGGACCGTCTGTCAGCTCCTCATCATGTGTCCTGATCTCTTCAGCCTCCATCTGAGTACACCCTGCTTCCTGTCACCATATCAGTGTTATGAACTGAAACGCCATTCTGATCAGATCACCAATCAAAGCTGGTCAGTGGGTCCTTATCTCTGCAGAATAATAATAGTCCATGTTGGTTTGAGTACACCAAGGAGGGAATTCTCATGGACTATGCAGATGATCATTCTGGAACAGGATGTGGTGACGGGATCAGAGCCTCACAGAACGGCAGAATCAGCATTACCCAGTACTGCTCAGCAATCTACCTACCTGACGTGTACATATGTGTGTACTTGGCATACATATGTGAGCACTGAAGAACTGATGCTTTCAAACTGTGGTGCTGGAGAAGACTCTTGGGAGTCCATCGGACTGCAGGGAAATCAAACCAGTGAATCCTAAAGGAAGTCAAGCCTGAATATTTATTGGAGGAACTGATGCTGAAGCTGAAGTTCCAATAATTTGGCCACCTGATGCAAAGAGCTGACTCATTAGAAAAAACTCTGATGCTGAGAAAGATTGAGGGCAGGAGAACGTGGTGACAGAAGGTGAGACGGTTGGATGGCATCACCAGTTCAATGGACATGAGTTTGAACAAAATCTGTGAGACAGTGAAGGACAGGGAAGCCTGGCATGATGCAGTCCATGGGGTCACAAAGAGCCAGACACGACTGAGCAATGAACAAGAACAAGTGACATACATGTACATGTGTGTATATATGCACATGTGTATATGATGTGTGTATATATATTAAAAAAAAGATTGAGCAAGATGGCAGAGTAGATGGTCGTGCACTCAACTCCTGCAAGAACTCCAAAACTACAACTTGCTGCTGAACAACCATTGACAGGAGAATGTTGGATCCCACCAAAGAAAGACATGCCACATCGAAATGCAAAGAAGAAGCCCCAGCAAGACAGTAGGAGGGGCGAAATCTCATTTAGAATCACACCCCATACCCACCAGAGATGCTCAGAAGGGCTCAAATGAAACTTCATGCTCACCAGCACCCAGAGACCCCACAGAGGTGGAGCCAGACCTGCCTTCGGGTGTTTGAGTGTCTCCTGTGGAGGCATGGGTCAGGAATGGCCTGCTGCAGGGCCAGGGGCTCTGACTGCAGCAGACCTGGGTCACACAGCATGTGGCACGAGCCCTCTTGGAGGAGGTCTCTATTAACCACATTATAGAGCCGCCAAGCAGATACCCCACAAACTGCAGAACAATTATACTGAAGAAATTCTCACACTGTTAAGGAGGTTCTAGGACCCATGACACACTTCCCAACCTGGGGATCTGGCAAAGGGACTGAGAACTCCCAGAGAATTTGACTTTGAAGGCCAGTGGGATTTGACTACAAAACTTCCACAGGACTGGGGAAACAGGCTCTTGGAGGGCACAAACAAAACCTTGTGCCACCAGGACCCAGGAGGAAGGGGCAGTGACCCCACAAGAGACTGAGCCAGGCTTGCCTAGGAGTGTCCAGGTGTCTCTGGTGGAAGCGTAGGTCAACAGTGGCCTGCTGCAGGATCAGGGGCACTGAATTCAAGACCTTTTAGAAAAAGGTTGCATTGCCATTATCTTCATTACCCCTACCATAGCTTGGTCTCAGGGCAAAAAACAGGAAGGAAACACAGCCCCGCCCATCAACAGAAAATTGGATTAAAGATTTATGGAACCCCGGCCCACCCATCAGAACAAGAACTAGTTTCCCCCATAGTCAGCCTCTCCCATCAGGAAGCTTCCACAAGCCTTTTATCCTTCTCCATCAGAGGGCAGACAGAAGGGAAACCACAATCACAGAAAACTAAGCACACTGATCACATGGACCACAGCCTTGTCTAACTCAATGAAACTCTGAGCCATGCCATATGGGGCCACCCAAGACAGATGGGTCATGGTGGAGAGTTCTGACAAAACGTGGTCCACTGGAGAAGGGAGTGGCTAACCACCTCAGTATTCTTGCCTTGAGAACCCCGTGAAGAGTGTGAAAAGGCAGGGAGATATGACACCGGAAGGTGAACTCCTCAGGCTGATGCGTGCCCAACAGGCTGCTGGAGATCAGTGGAGAAACACCTCCAGAAAGAAGGGAGAGATGGAGCCAAGGCAAAAACAGCACCCAGCTGTGGAAGTGACTGGTGATGGAAGTAAAGTCAGATGTCACAAAGAACAGTATTGCACAGGAGCCTGGAATGTCAGGTCCATGAATCAAGGCAAGGATCAAACAGGAGATGGCAAGAGTGAACGTCGACATTCTAGGAATCCGTGAACTAAAGTGGATTGGAATGGGTGAATTTAACTCAGAAGACCATTATATCTACTACTGTGGGTAAGATTTATGGCAGAAAGTGAAGAGGAGCTAAAAAGCCTCTTGATGAAAGTGAAAGTAGAGAGTGAAAAAGTTGGCTTAAAGCTCAACATTCAGAAAACGAAGATCATGGCATCCTCCGGTCCCATCACTTCATGGAAAATAGATGGGCAAACAGTGGAAACAGTGGCAGACTTTATTTTGGGGGCTTCAAAATCACTGCAGATGGTGACAGCAGCCATGAAATTAAAAGATGTTTACTCCTTGGAAGAAAAGCTATGACCAACGTAGATAGTATATTCAAAAGCAGAGACATTACTTTGCAGACTAAGGTCCGTCTAGTCAAGGCTATGGTTTTTCCTGTGGTCACGTATGGATGTGAGAGTTGTACTGTGAAGAAGGCTGAGCACCGAAGAATTGATGCTTTTGAACTGTGGTGTTGGAGAAGACTCTTGAGAGTCCCTTGGACTGCAAGGAGATCCAACCAGTCCATCCTGAAGGAGATCAGCCCTGGGATTTATTCGGAAGGAATGATGCTAAAGCTGAAACTCCAGTACTTTGGCCACCTCATGCGAAGAGTTGACTCATTGGAAAAGACTCTGATGCTGGGAGGGATTGGGGGCAGGAGGAGAAGGGGACAACCGAGGATGAGATGACTGGATGGCATCATGGACTCGATGAACGTGAGTCTGAGTGAACGCTGGGAGACGGTGATGAACAGGGAGGCCTGGCGTGCTGCAATTCATGGGGTCGCAAAGAGTCGGACACGACTGAGCAACTGAACTGAACTGAACTGTGAGTAAGACTCCCTTAGAAGAAATGGAGTAGCCATCAGAGTCAAAAAAAGAGTCCAAAAATAAGTACTTGGGTGCAATCTCAAAAACAACAGAATAATCTCTGTTCCCAAGACAATATTACAGTAATGCATGTCTATGCTCCACTACTAATGTGAAAGAAGCTGTGTTTAATGTTTCTATGAAGACTTACAAGACCTTCTAGAACTAATATTTTTTTAAAAAGTCCTTCCCATCACAGGGGACTGGAATGAAAAAGTAGAAAGTCAAGAGATACCTGGAGTAACAGACAAGTTTGGCCTTAGAGTACAAAATGAAGCAGGGCAAAGGCTAACAAGATTTTTTCCAGGAAAAAGCAGTGGTCATAGCAAACACCACTTCAAACAACATAAGAGACAACTGTACACATGGATATCACCAGATGGTCAACACTGAAATCAGATTGATTATATTCTTTGCAGCTTAAGATGGAGAAGCTCTATACAGTCAGTAAAAATAAGACTGGGAGCTGATTGCAGCTTAGATCATGAATTCCTTATTGCAAAATTCTGACTTAAATTGAAGAAAGTAGGGAAAACCACTAGATCATTCAGGATGACCTAAATCAAATCCCTTACGATTATACAATAGATGTGACAAATAGATTCACATCTGATGAATGTGAGATCTGAGACACAGAGTGCCTAAAAAACTATGGAAGGAGGTTTGTGACATTTCATTGTACAGGAGGCAGCGATCAAGACCATCCCCAAGAAAAAAAAATGCAACAAGGCAAAATGGTTGCCTGAGGAGGTCTTACAAATAGCGGTAAAAAGAAGAGAAGCAAAAGGCAAAGGAGAAAAGGTAAGATATACTCCTCTGAATGCAGAGTTCCAAAGAATACCAAAGAGAGATAAGAAAGCCTTCCTAAGTGAACAATGTGAAGAAATAGAGGAAAAGAAGAGAATGGGAAAGACTGAAGATCTCTTCAAGAAAATTAGAGATATCAAGGGAACATTTCATGCAAAGATGGGCTCGATAAAGGACAGAAATGGTATGGACCTAACAGAAGCAGAAGATATTAAGAAGAGGTGGCAAGAATACACGGAAGAACTGTATAAAAAAGATCTTCATGACCCAGATAAGGCCGATGGTGGGATCACTCACCTAGAGCCAGACATCCTGGAATGCAAAGTCAAATGGGCGTTAGGAGCCATCACTATGAACAATGTAGTGGAGGTGATGGAATTCCAGTTGAGCTGTTTCAAATGCTGGAAGACGGTGCTTTGAGAGTGCTTCACTCAATATGCCACCAAATTTGGAAAACAGCAGTGGCCAAAGAACTGGAAAAGGTCAGTATTCATTTCAACCCCAAAGAAAGGCAATGCCAAAGAGTGTCAAACTACTGCACAACTGCACTCATCTCGCATGCTAGCCAAGTAAAACTCAAAATTCTGCAAGTGAGGCTTCAATGATACGAGAACCATGAACTTCCAGATGTTCAAGCTGAATTTAGAAAAGGCAGAGGAACAAAAGATCAAATTGCCAACATCCATTAGATCATCAAAAAAGCAAGAGAGTTCCATAAAAACATCTACTTCTGCTTTATTGGCTATACCACAGCCTTTGACTGTGTAGATAACAAGAAACTGTGGAAAATTCTTAAAGAGATAAGAATACCAGACCACCTGACCTTCCTCCTGAGAAATCTATGTGCAGATCAGGAAGCAACAGTTAGAACCAGACATGGAACAACGGACTGGTTCCAAATTGAGAAAGAAGTACATCAAGACTGTATATTATCACCCTGCTTATTCAATTTATATGCAGAGTACATCATGCAAAATGCCAGGCTGGATGAAGCACAAGCTGGAATCAAGATACCAGATTATCAATAACCTCAGATTCAAAGATGACACCACTCTTATGGCAGAAATTGAAAAGAAACTAAAGAGCTTCTTGATAAAAGTAAAAGAGGAGAGTGAAATGCTGGCTTAAAACCCAACATTCAGAAAACTAAGATCATGGCATCTGTTCCCACCACTTCACTGCAAATAGCTGGGGAAACAATGGAAACAGTGACAGACTTTATTTTCTTGGGCTCCAAAATCACTGTAGATGCTGACTGCAGCCACAAAATTAAAAGACACGTGCTCCTTGGAAGAAAAACGTTGACCAATCTAGACAGCATATTAAAAAGCATAGACATTACTTTGCCAACAAAAGTCTATCTAGTCAAAGCTTTTGTTTTTCCTGTAGTCATGTATAAATGACCATAAATAAAGCTGAATGCCAAAGAGCAGATGCTTTTGAACTATGGTGTTGGAGGAAACTCTTGAGAGTCCCTTGGACTGCAAGGAGATCCAACCAGTCCATCCTAAAGGAAATCAGTCTTGAATGTTCATTGGAAGAACAAATGCTGAAGCTGAAGCTCCAATCCTTTGGCCACCTGATGCGAAGAACTGACTCACTGGAAAAGACCCTGATGCTGGGAAAGATTGAAGGCAGGAGGAGAAGGGGAGGACAGAGGATGAGATGGTTGCATGCATCACCGACTACATGGACATGAGTTTGAGCAAGCTCAGGGCATTGGTGATGGACACGGAAGCCTGGTGTGCTGCAGTCCATGGGGTTGCCTAGAGTCAGACACAAATGAGTGACTGAACTGCACTGAACTGAACATATATTTTTATGACACAATACATATATCCATGTATATGCCATACACACACATACACAGACACATACGTATACATGACAAGGAATTCACCAAGTGACTGTGGGAACTGGGTGCATGAATCTGCCTTCTGTAGGGAGGGCAGCTGGAAACTCTCAGGCAGGAGCTGAAGCTATGGTGCACAGGAGGAATGTCTTCCTCAGGGCACTCTCAGTTCTGCTGTGAAGGCCTTTCCACCGATTGAATCAGGCCTACCCAGACTATTGAGCCTAATCTCCTTACTCAGTTTTAACCAACTGCAGTGTTAATCATCTATAAATACTTTCATAGCAGCACCTACGTATTTGGTCGAATAAGGGAACATTCTAACTTGGCTAAGTTGATGCATAAAACTGCCCGTCAGAGCAGCATTATCAAGTCTTAGCGATTTTCCTTCTGAGGACCCAGGATTCTGATTCCTGACATCTGTCCTAATGGAAATAAGTAGAGAGACGCACAACATTTTATATATTAATACACCAGCATGCATGCTGAGTCACTTCAGCCATGTCCAGCTCTTTGTGACACCGTGGACTGTAGCCTGCCGGCTCCTCTGTCCATGGGGTTCTCCAGGCAAGAATACATACACTGCCATGCCCTCCTTCAGGGGATCTTCCAGACCCAAGAAGTGAATCCGTGTCTCTTAAGCCTCCTGCGTTGGGAGGTGAGTTCTTTACCGCTAGCGCCCCCTGGGAAGCACAGTACATCTGTCCCACCAGCCACAGGCACATGCGTGCCACCCCAGAAAGCATGCTAACCTGGCAAGTTCAAGCCAAGGGCATCACTGAGTCACTGGTGTTAAGCTGAATTTTTAATAAAAAGTGGAAAGGGCCTAAAAGTGTTAAGTCTGCAAATTGTGGTTATTTACTTCTCCACACTGAAACATTTCCCAAAGATTCCACAGTCAGAAAATTGTACACTCTGAAAAATAAACATTTTACATATAAATATAAATAACTGCGAGGCATTTTTAAGCACCAATAAAAGCAAAAACAACGTTGTAATTATGCTAAGTATAGCAGTCAGAACATGACAACATAATTTGTATGTATCACAATGTTATGACTTTTGTTCCGTGCCTAACACCGTAGACAGTGTCTAACATTAGGGAATTAAAACTGGATATTAGAGAGCTGGGCTCAGACCTCTGGGCTCAGTGTCAGCTGAGCCAGTGCGACCGTAGCAGAGAGCACAATGGAAACCGCCTCCTGGGAATTAGTAGCGCTTGTAGTCTGTTGCTCCTTTACCTGGCATCCGGCTGGCCAAGGGGAGAGAAGACCCAGTGCCAGCATCAACAGTCTGTTGCCCAAGCCTGGCACTGCTGAAAGTGCCTCGAGCTATTCTTTGTCACCTGAAGACATGAACTGAAGGCATGTCTACTATTCTTATGCCAGCTTCAGGAAAAAAATAAAAAAAGTGTATATAGGCTCATTAACTTTAGCATCCTCCCTACAAATCCAGAGGGAACTGCCTTTCATCCAACTTCCCAACTTACATGCATCACCGACTACATGGACATGAGTTTGAGCAAGCTCAGGGCATTGGTGATGGACACGGAAGCCTGGTGTGCTGCAGTCCATGGGGTTGCCTAGAGTCAGACACAAATGAGTGACTGAACTGCACTGAACTGAACATATATTTTTATGACACAATACATATATCCATGTATATGCCATACACACACATACACAGACACATACGTATACATGACAAGGAATTCACCAAGTGACTGTGGGAACTGGGTGCATGAATCTGCCTTCTGTAGGGAGGGCAGCTGGAAACTCTCAGGCAGGAGCTGAAGCTATGGTGCACAGGAGGAATGTCTTCCTCAGGGCACTCTCAGTTCTGCTGTGAAGGCCTTTCCACCGATTGAATCAGGCCTACCCAGACTATTGAGCCTAATCTCCTTACTCAGTTTTAACCAACTGCAGTGTTAATCATCTATAAATACTTTCATAGCAGCACCTACGTATTTGGTCGAATAAGGGAACATTCTAACTTGGCTAAGTTGATGCATAAAACTGCCCGTCAGAGCAGCATTATCAAGTCTTAGCGATTTTCCTTCTGAGGACCCAGGATTCTGATTCCTGACATCTGTCCTAATGGAAATAAGTAGAGAGACGCACAACATTTTATATATTAATACACCAGCATGCATGCTGAGTCACTTCAGCCATGTCCAGCTCTTTGTGACACCGTGGACTGTAGCCTGCCGGCTCCTCTGTCCATGGGGTTCTCCAGGCAAGAATACATACACTGCCATGCCCTCCTTCAGGGGATCTTCCAGACCCAAGAAGTGAATCCGTGTCTCTTAAGCCTCCTGCGTTGGGAGGTGAGTTCTTTACCGCTAGCGCCCCCTGGGAAGCACAGTACATCTGTCCCACCAGCCACAGGCACATGCGTGCCACCCCAGAAAGCATGCTAACCTGGCAAGTTCAAGCCAAGGGCATCACTGAGTCACTGGTGTTAAGCTGAATTTTTAATAAAAAGTGGAAAGGGCCTAAAAGTGTTAAGTCTGCAAATTGTGGTTATTTACTTCTCCACACTGAAACATTTCCCAAAGATTCCACAGTCAGAAAATTGTACACTCTGAAAAATAAACATTTTACATATAAATATAAATAACTGCGAGGCATTTTTAAGCACCAATAAAAGCAAAAACAACGTTGTAATTATGCTAAGTATAGCAGTCAGAACATGACAACATAATTTGTATGTATCACAATGTTATGACTTTTGTTCCGTGCCTAACACCGTAGACAGTGTCTAACATTAGGGAATTAAAACTGGATATTAGAGAGCTGGGCTCAGACCTCTGGGCTCAGTGTCAGCTGAGCCAGTGCGACCGTAGCAGAGAGCACAATGGAAACCGCCTCCTGGGAATTAGTAGCGCTTGTAGTCTGTTGCTCCTTTACCTGGCATCCGGCTGGCCAAGGGGAGAGAAGACCCAGTGCCAGCATCAACAGTCTGTTGCCCAAGCCTGGCACTGCTGAAAGTGCCTCGAGCTATTCTTTGTCACCTGAAGACATGAACTGAAGGCATGTCTACTATTCTTATGCCAGCTTCAGGAAAAAAATAAAAAAAGTGTATATAGGCTCATTAACTTTAGCATCCTCCCTACAAATCCAGAGGGAACTGCCTTTCATCCAACTTCCCAACTTCTACCACCAGCAAGGGCATGACTCTGGTCATAGCTCAGGAGTTCACGGGTCAGGTCCTATGGCATAGTGGAGAAAGCTGCTTTGACCTGACTGTATGGGCCCAGCTCTGTGCTCTCTCTTGACCTTCCAGCCACAGCCTTGAGTAGGGCTGGTCCATGGGACAAGTCAGTTAATA
The DNA here is from genome assembly GCA_006410535.1 of Litocranius walleri. NCBI lineage: Eukaryota > Metazoa > Chordata > Mammalia > Artiodactyla > Bovidae > Litocranius > Litocranius walleri. Next base: position 123,613 of record SJYG01001381.1, read on the forward strand.
TTTAGAACTCCCTTCCATATTCTATGTAGCAGGCTGCATGGGCTCAGGGCCCTTCTGGGTTTGGGTGCTCTCTCTTCAGATCTAATCACATGGGTCCCAGATTTTTAAATTTTAAATTGGAAATGGGAAAGAGATGGTCAGAAGCTAGAAGTTTCCACTCAGACCTCAGCTTTACTCCAGTCTTCTACTTAAGCTTTTATGAGACAGCTTTCACTATGGTATTGAATATTTTCTTGAATATCAATCAAGGGTGACTTTGATGCTAAGTTTCTTTTGAACACAGATCCCCTGTGAGAATCAAGAGATACAATGTGCTTGGCAAGCAGGATTCAGACATTTCCAAATTCCCTGCTCTGATTTAAGCACACTTGAGAAGAATTAAAATCTCACCTGTAACCCCTAACAAAGCTTAAATTTGGATCCTCTTCTCCCCTGACCCTTTCGTCAGTCTTAGGTGATATTGACCTCGTACTGATACTGGTATTGACCCCATGTCACTCTCCAGACTGGATAGAACAACAGACCCAATTCCTATATAAGTTACAGCTCTTTCTAATGACCTTGATACCTTTTAACCTCTCCTGAATCTCCAGGTCAAAGCCTCTCTATTCAGTCTCCGTCTTTCCGAGTTACAGTTTCAGCCTCCTATCGTGGTCAAGCCCTGGTATTCAATAACACGTCTCTTCCTGTTAGATCTTACGATTTACCCTCTTCGTGCCACCTCAACAGGCTGACTTCCTCTGCTGCTGCTTCCTGAGTCCTGTGGCAGGCAGAATTATAAGTGAAAGTGAGGTCGCTGAGTCGTGTCCGACTCTTTGCAACCCCGTGGACTGTACCCCACCAGGCTCCTCTGTCCATGGGATTCTCCAGGCAAGAATACTGGAGTGGGTTGCCATTTCCTTCTCCAAAGGATCTTTCCGACCCAGGGATCGAACCCAGGTCTCCTGTATTGCAGGCAGATGCTTTAACTTTTAAGACAGCCACAAAATTTCTGATCCTGTATAACCAATCCCTCCCCTTGAAGGTGAGTGGGGTGTCACTCCGTGATTAGTTTGCATTATACACCAAAAGTAAGGGATTTTGCCTTAAGGTGCCAAGTTAGGTGATTCTGAGAAAGTAAAAAATGAGATTATCCTGGATGAGCCCCCTTTAAAGGAGAGTCTGGAGGCAAGAGATAAGGAGCAGCAAAGACAGGGAAAGAAAAATTAGGACTTTGGGATGAACACAAATACACTACTAAACAGACAATGGATAATCATAAAGACCTACTGTATAGCACAGGGAACTGTACTCAGTTTTTTTGTAATAACGTATCAGGGAAATTGGGCTTCCCCTGTGGCACAGCTGGTAAAGAATCCAGCTGCAATGCAGGAGACCAGGGCTTGATCCCTGGGTTGGGAAGATTCCCTGGAGAAGGGAACAGGGACCCACTCCAGTATGCTGGCCTGGAGAATCCCACGGACAGAATAGTCCATGGGGTGGCAAAGAGTCGGACCCGACTGAGCGACTCTCGCTTTCCTACATGCGAAACTGGGTTACCTGGCCATGCCGCTGAGACTAGCATAACATTTTAAGCCGGCTATATTGTTACTATTGCTTAGTTGCTAAGTCGTGTTCAACTATTTTGCGACTCCGTGGACTGCAGCCTGCCAGGCTCCTCTGTCCATGGGATTTCTCAGGCAAGAATACTGGAGTGGGTTGCCTGCCCTTCTCCAGGAGATCTCCCCAACCCAGGGATGAAGCCTGAGCCTCCTGCACTGGCAGGCAGACTCTTTCCTACTCAGCCATCAGCAGAGCCCAAGTCCACCATACTCCAGTTTTAAAAAAAAGAGCAAGAAGCGGCTGAGATGCTCCCTGTTGGCCTTGAAGAAGCAAAATGCCACGTGGTAGAAAGTACCATGTGCATGTATGTATGTCTAGTGATCTCTGGGAAATGGGGACCTCAGCCCTTCAAACGCAAGAATCTAAATTCTGCTGATAATCACGTGACTTCGGCGAGGAAGCCAAGCTCCAGAAACACCCACAGCCCAGTTAGCACCTCGACTGCAGCCACGTGAGACGCTGAGCGAGGGGCGCACTTGAGCTGCGGCTGCAGCGCTGGCCACAGAAGCTGTGAATCCGTGCGCCGCCAGTGAATGCCTTGCTTTCTGGCGTCGGCTCGGCAGTGCTGTGTTCTGCAGCAACAGGAAACCAGTTCCACGACAGGCTCCCAGGTTGCTTCCTACCAGAAGTGTGCCTGAAGACAGCCGTCCTGAAGTTTGCACATGCAAAGCCAAGGTTAGCCAGAAATTCTCTCAGAGCACCCCACGGCCCCCCAAAAGAGAGGCAGACACATTTCTTCATCTCTAAACTGCTGATCCAATTTCAGGTTCAGGCTCCTCCCTCTCCGTAGGAGACTGATACCCACTGACCACCTATCAAGACTTTTCTGAGTCACAAGATTAAAGAGACGTTGTCCCCGGGGACTCACGGGCTCAGCTGGAGGACTTGCTTCCAATGATTACGGCACAAAGCACCCTCTTGAATATGGTATTGTGAAGTCTGTTGTTGAAAATCATGTTCCTTTTGAAAATTACCATTCATTCTGCTTTGCAGCCAAATCATTTCACTTAGGAGCAAAAATGTGATTTTCCACCAACTGAAGAAGGATCTCTCCATAATGAAGCTCAAGAAGCGTTTCTTGAGCAAGACTGCCTGTCCTGAAGCCGAGCTCTTCCTGCACAGCTTAGGGGGATAATGGACAAATCACACACGTAGATGGAGAAGTAAATCTTAGAGGGACAGATAGACCTCCCTTTCCATGCCTTCCTATGAGCGTCTTTTTCTTGCTTTGCTTGTAAAATGGGAAACAACTCCTGCCTATTTGGTGAATAAATACATAACCTACCACTCAACACCTAAATCTTTCTCTCTGATCTTTAAGACCTCATAGTCTCTGTAATAAAACAATCAGATCAACTCAGTGTGTCTCAAATATGCCATACCCTCTGGCATTCCTGTTTCAAGTCATTTTTTGGCTCCTTGACACTGGTGTTTCTTGATGTTAATATCTGCAATACCATGTTTGTAGCTACGAATTGTGTTTGCAAGGCAGACTTGCAGTGATGATCTGTATCGTGATTGGTAATGTGTGTCCCTGAATGCAACCATACAGAAATAAATTGCATTTTAAAGACGACATTTGATCCTGCAATCAAGCCCATTCATTACAATTCCGAAAATTCCACCTTGCATAGGTCAGAGCTACCACTTTGCATATATCAGTAGCTTTCCATCCTCATGGACTAGAGATCTATAAGTTTCTAATTATTTTCTAGACCCAACTGAATACCAATAATCAAAGAAAAACTGTTTAGTTTCTAACAGTTGTAGTAAAATACCTTGTCTGATTACAAATAAATGAAATCAAAATTTTGATCAGAATACTTCCATGGGTACAAAAGCCCTAAAGTAGGTAATATATGGAGGAGAATCAGATTGTTTTGTGGACACAAAAGAAATGGGTATGATTCTTTTCCTTTCTTTGCTTTCTTTTTCCACCACCTCTGAATAAGAACTGTTACCGACTCAAATGAATATGTAAATAAATGAAACTAAAGAGACATCACTTTGCAGACAAAGGTGTTATAGTCAAATATATGGTTTTTCCATTAGTCAAGTATGGATGTAAGAGTTGGACCACAATGAAGGCAGAGTGCTGAATTGACGCTTTCAAATTGTGGTGTTGGAGAAGATCCTCTAGAATTCCTGGGAGAGCAAGGAGGTCGTGCCAGCCAATCCCAAAGGAAACCAACCCTGAATGTTCACTGGAAGGACTGATGCTGAAGCTCCAATACTTTGGCTGCCTGGTGCAAAGAGCAGACACATTGGAAAAGGCACTGATGTTGGGAAACAGAAGGCAAAAGGAGAAGAGGGTGGCAGAGGAAGAGATGGTCCGATAGCATCACCAATTCAAGGGACTTGAGTTTGAGCAAATTCTGGGAGACAGCGGAGGACAGAGGAGCCTGGTGGGCTAGAGTCCGTGGGTCACAGAGTCAGACACGACTTAGCAACTGAGCAACAGCAGAGATATCCTATAAACCCCACCATTTATTTTGCACTTCAGATCATTGTCTTGGGTATTTCAGAATCTCACTAAGCATTTTGAGCTGTATTTAGGGAAAAGTAACTTTAAAATGGCCAATACGCCAAGTCAAGAAATTGAAGAAAAACTTAGATTATCCCTTTTTTCACAGTAGCCCCCTCCCCAAATATGGACCAGTATGCAGTCTTCTCCCCTTTCTGCCAGGCCGAGGAGATGGGAGGCTCCAGGAAGACTGCAGCGGTAGCTTTCTTCCTCAGTGCTGTCTTGAGCAGAGTTAGACACATAGCTGGGAGCTTACCAATACTTGCAGGATACATAAATATCTCTAAACATTAACAAATTTGAATCTCTCTAAAGTCAGAAAGTGGACTAAATAAACCATTTCATATTAAAATATCCCCTATCATGTGCACTACGTATCTTATAAACAACAATCAATAGTAATAGTGTTAGTCATTCAGTCGTGACTGACTCTTTGTGACCCCAAGGACTGTAACCTGCCAGGCTCCTCTGTCCATGGAATTCTCCAGCAAGAACACTGGAGGAGTTGCCATTTCCTATGACTTTAAGAACCCAGGTTCACAAATGAAAATAATAAAGAGAAAAAACGTTGACAGACATCAGTGATCACACACAGCGGGAAATACAGACTTCAGAATTAGTTTAGGAAAGTCGCCAAACAAAGGGCTTCCCTTGTAGCTCAGTGGGTAAAGAATTTGCCTGCAGTGCAGGAGACCCGGGTTCAATCCCTGGGTTGGGAAGATCCCCTGGAGGAGGAAATGGCAACCCACTCCAGTATCCTTGTCCAGAAAATCTCATGGACAGAGGAACCTGGCAGATTGCAGTCCATGGGGTTGCAAAGAGTCGGGCATGACTGAGAGACTAACATGCACACACCAAAGAAATAAAAAGTGAAAGAAAGAAAAACAGCAACATCCAGTGCCACGGAGACAGAAAATCAGAATTTAGAACAAACAATATGTTACCTAAGATATCCAATTTTTGTAAAATCCGGTATTCAACAAAAAATACAAGGCACACAAAGAAATAAGACTATGTGGCCAATACAAATAAAGAAACTATCTCTGTTTCAATAGAAACTTTGAGTGGGACCAGGTGTTGGAGTTAGCAGAGAAAAGCAGCTATTATATATGTAAAAGGAAATCCTGCTTATGCAATTGGAGGAAAATATGATAGCAAGTAGAGGACATTGGTAAAGAGATGGGAATTATAAAAGTTAGTCAAATAGAATTTCAGGTATTGAAATTAAAGATCACTACAACCCCGGGAATTCTTTGGAAGGAGTGATGCTAAAGCTGAAACTCCAGTACTTTGGCCACCTCATGCGAAGAGCTGACTCATTGGAAAAGACTCTGATGCTTGGAGAGACTAGGGGCAGGAGGAGAAGGGGACGACTGAGGATGAGATGGCTGGATGGCATCACGGACTCAATGGACGTGAGTCTGAGTGAATTCCGGGAGATGGTGATGGACAGGGAGGCCTGGCATGCTGCGATTCATGGGGTCGTAAAGAGTCGGACACGACTGAGCGACTGAACTGAACAATAGCTCGATAGAAGATTTGAGGCAGCAGAAGCAAAACTAAGCAGACTGGTCATGGACCAATAAAGATGGCCAACCTAAAGAATAGAAGGAAAAGGAGCTTCCCTGGCGGCTCAAGGAAAACGATCCGCCTGCCAGTGCAGGAGACGTGGGCTCCACCTCTGATCAGATTCGGAAAGACGGCGCATACCTGGGGGCAGCTAAGCCTGGTGGGCCACAGTTATGGAGCCGTGACCTAGAGCCTCGGACCTGCAGCTGCTGAGACAGGGCCTCTGGAGTCCATGCTCCAGGCAAGAGAAGACACCGCGGGAGAAGCCCACGCCCGCAGCCGGAGAAGAGCCCCGCCCACAGCCGAGAGGGCCCCGCCCACAGCAGGAGAGAAGCCCCGCCCACAGCCGAGAGGGCCCCGCCCACTGCAGCCGGAGGAAAGCCCACGCAGCACTGAAGACCCGGCACAGCAAACAGACAAATAAGACCAGTCTCAGGAGAGAAAGAAGACGGACGGAGCACGCGGGGCAGCCTACCGCACACGGTGTGTGTGAAGAGCACCAGAAAGAGAGCAGGAAAAGGGGCAGGAGAAACGCATAAAGACACAGTGGACCGACACTTCACATTCTGACTGTTCCCTCCCCCAAAGCGTTAATATGCGCATCTAGGAAGCCTGATGAACTTCAGGTAGCAGAATTCCACAGAGACCCGTATCTACACACACCACGGCACGGTCAAGGAGAGACTCTTGGCAGGAACTCCCTCCCAACCCCTCCACATACACGCTGCAGCTTCGTAGGAACAAGTTCAGTTCAGTTCAGTCGCTCAGTCATGTCCAACTCTTTGTGAGCTCATGAACCACAGCAGCCCAGGCCTCCTTGTCCATCACCAACTCCTGGAGCTTACTCAAACTCATGTCCACTGAGTCAGTGATGCCAACCAACTGTCTCATCCTCTGTTGTCCCCTTCTCCTCCTGCCTCCAATCTTTCCCAGCATCAGGGTCTTTTCCAATGAGTCAACTCTTTGCATGAGCTGACCAAAGTATTGGAGTTTCAGCTTCATCCTCAATCCTTCCAATGAACCCTCAGGACTGATTTCCTTTATGATAGACTAGTTGGATCTCCTTGTACTCCAAGGGACTCTCAAGAGTCTTCTCCAACACCATAGTACAAAAGCATCAATTCTTCGGCGCTCAGCCTTCTTCACAGTGCAACTCTCACATCTATACATGACCACAGGGAAAACCATAGCCTTGACTAGGCGGACCTTAGTCGGCAAAGTAATGTCTCTGCTTTGTAATATACTGTCGAGGTTGGTCATAACTTTCCTTTCAAGGAGTAAGCGTCTTTTAATCTCATGGCTGCAGTCACATTCTGCAGTGATTTTGGAGCCCCAAAAAATAAAGTCTGACACTGTTTCCACTGTTGTCCCATCCATTTGCCATGAAGTGATGGGACTGGATGCCATGATCTTTGTTTTCTGAATGTTGAGCCTTAAGCCAACTTTTTCACTCTCCTCTTTCACTTTCATCAAGAGGCTTTTTAGTTCCTCTTCACTTTCTGCCATAAAGGTGGTGTCACCTGCATATCTGAGATTACTGATATTTCTTCTGACAATCTTGATTCCAGCTTGTGCTTCCTCCAGCCCAGCATTTCTCATGATGTACTCTGCATAGAAGTTAAATAAGCAGGGTGACAATATACAACCTTGATGTACTCTTTTTTCCCTATTTGGAACCAGTCTGTTGTTCCATGTCCAGTTCTAACTCTTGCTTCCTGACCTGCATACAGGTTTCTCAAGAGGCGGGTCAGGTGGTCTGGTATTCCCATCTCTTTCAGAATTCTCCACAGTTTATTGTGATCCACAGAGTCAAAGACTTTGGCATAGTCAATAAAGCATAAATAGATGTTTTTTATGGAACTCTCTTGCTTTTTCCATGATCCAGCGGATGTTGGCAATTTAATCTCTGGTTCCTCTGCCTTTTCTAAAACTAGCTTGAACATCTGGAAGTTCACATATTGCTGAAGGCTGGCTTGGAGAATTTTGAGCATTACTTTACTAGCATGTGAGATGAGTGCAATTGTGCAGTAGTTTGAGCATTCTTTGGCATTGCCTTTCTTTGGATTGGAATGAATGCTGACCTTTTCCAGTCCTGTGGCCACTGCTGAGTTTTCCAAAGTTGCTGACATATTGAGTGTAGCACTTTCACAGCATCATCTTTTAGGATTTAAAATAGTTCAACTGGAATTCCATGATCTCCACTAGCTTTGTTCATAGTGATTCTTCCTAAGACCCACTTGACTTTGCATTCCAGAATGTCTGGCTCTAGGTTAGTGATCACACCATCATGATCATCTGGGTCGTGAAGATCTCTTTTGTACAGTTCTTCTGTGTATTCTTGCCACCTCTTCTTATTATCTTCTGCTTCTGTGAGGTCTATATGATTTCTGTCCTTTATTGAGCCCATCTTTGCATGAAATGTTCCCTTGGTATCTCTAATTTTCTTGAAGAGATCTCTAGTCTTTCCCATTCTATTGTTTTCCTGTATTTCTTTGCATTGATCACTGAGGAAGACTTTCTTATCTCTCCTTGGTATTCTTTAGAACTCTGCATTCAAATGAGTATATCTTTCCTTTTCTCTTTTGCTTTTTGCTTCTCTTCTTTTCACAGTTATTTGTAAGGCCTTCTCAGACAGCCATTTTGCTTTTTTGCATTTCTTTTTCTTGGGGATGATCTTGATCCCTGTCTCCTATACAACGTCACAAACCTCATTCCATAGTTCATCAGGCACTCTATCTATCAGATCTAGGCCCTTAAATCTATTTCTCTCTTACACTGTATAATTATAAGGGATTTGATTTAGATCATACCTGAATGTTTTCATGGTTTCCTCACTTTCTTCAATTTAAGTCTGAATTTGGCAATAAGGAGTTAATGATCTGAGCCACAGTCAGCTCCCGGTCATTTTTTTGTTGACTGTATAGAGCTTCTCCATTTTGGCTGCAAAGAATATAATCAATCTGATTTTGATGTTGACCATCTGGTGATGTCCATGTGTAGAGTCTTCTCTTGTGTTGTTGGAAGAGGGTGTTTGCTATGACCAATGGATTCTCTTGGCAGAACTCTATTAGCCTTTGCTCTGCTTTATTCTGTACTCCAAGGCCAAATTTGCCTGTTACTCCTTTCTCAACTTCCTGCTTTTGCATTCCAGTCCCCTATAATGAGCAGGACATCTTTTTTGGTTATTAGTTCTAGAAGGTCTTATAGCTCTTCATAGAACAATTCAACTTCAGCTTCTTCAGCATTACTGGTTGGAGTATAGACCTGGATTACTGTAATACTGAATGGTTTGCCTTGGAAAGTAACAGAGATCATTCTGTCATTTTTGAGATTACATCCAAGTACTGAGTTTTGGACTCTTTTGTTGACCATGATGGCTACTCCATTTCTTCTGAGGGATTCCTGCCCACAGTATTAGATATAATGGTCATCTGAGTCAAATTCACTCATTCCAGTCCATTTTAGTTCACTGATTGCTAGAATGTTGACATTCACTCTTGCCATCTCCTGTTTGACCACTTCCAATTTACCTTGATTCATGGACCTAACATTCCAGGTTCCTATGCAATATTACTCTTTACATCATCAGACCTTGCTTCTATCACCAGTCCAGTCCACAGCTAGGTGTTGCTTTTGCTTTGTCTCCATCCCTTCGTTCTTTCTGGAGTTATTCTCCACTGTCTCCAGTAGCGTACTGGGCACCTACTGACGTCTTGCCTGTGGCTGCTTCCTCCATCCTGGTTCTTCCAAAGTGCCTAGACCCCAAACAGGAACTGATAGGCTCACCCTAACATATGCTTTGGGAACTGATCTAGAACCAGCATATTCTCTGTGAATCTCTTTGATTCCAGTGAGCGAGATGGTAGATCCAAAATGCTATTGCCCTGCCTTCATCAACAGTCAATCAAGGGCTTCCGAGATAGGAACATGGGGGGAAAACCATCTGGAGAACATGAAAGTGATGCTGGAGGCTGAGGGAAGGCATCTGGATTCTGTGAGGAGGGCTATAGCCAATACATGTGTTTTCTATTTGGAGACTTCCCTGATGGCTCAGCCAGTAAAGTATCTGCCTGCAGTGTGAGAGACCAGGGATCGATCCCTGGGTTGGGAAGATCCTCTGGAGAAGGGAATGGCAACCCACTCTAGGGTACTTGCCTGAAGAATATCAAGGACTGAGGAGCCTGGCGGGTTACAGTCCATGGGATCACAAAGAGTTGGACACAGCGATTAATACTATATGAGACACCTACCTACCTGGGGTGTTCATCTTTCAGTGTCCTATCTTTTCACCTTTTCATACTGTTCATGTGGTTATCAAGGCACAAATACTGAAGTGATTTGCCATTCACTTCTCCAGTGGATCACATTCTGTCAGACCTCTCCAGCATGACCCCACCATCTTGGGTGGCCCCACACGACATGGCTTAGTTTCACTGAGTTAGACAAGCTGTGGTCCATGTGGTCAGATTGGCTAGTTGTCCATAACTGTAGTTTCAATCTATCTGCCTGCTGATCCCCTCTCTCAGTGCCTACCATCTTATTTGGGTTTCTCTTACTTTGCTGCTGCTGCTGCTAAGTCACTTCAGTCGTGTCTGACTCTGTGTGACCCCATAGACAGCAGCCCACCAGGCTCCCCCGTCCCTGGGATTCTCCAGGCAAGAACACTGGGGTGGGTTGCCATTTCCTTCTCCAATGCATGAAAGTGAAAAGTGAAAGGGAAGTCGCTCACTTGTGTCCAACCCTTAGCATGGACTGCAGCCCACCAGGCTTCTCCATCCATGGGATTTTCCAGGCAAGAGTACTGGAGTGGGGTGCCACTGCCTTTTCTTACCTTAGATGTGGGATATCTCCTCACAGCTGCTCCAGCAAAGCATAGCCACTGCCCCTGACCTTGGACGCAGGGTAGCTCCTCTCCCCACTGCTCCTGACCTTGGATGTGGAGTATCTCCTCTTAGCCACTCCTGACCCTGGATATGGGGTAGCTCCTCTCAGCCGCCACTCCTGACCTTGGACACGGGGTAGCTCCTCTCGGCCACAACTCCTGACCTTGGACACGGGGTAGCTCCTCTCGGCCACCTCTGCACCGCGCAGCCGCAAGAGCAAGGGAGCCCCACTAAAACTAGCAGAGGACAGGGCAGGGGAATGGGGTCAGAAGGCAATGGGATGGCATGTTCAAAGTGCTAAAAGCCTAATACTATCAGCCAATAATTCTATATCAAGAAAAAACTGTAATTCATAAATGAAGGCAAAATTAAGATGCCTCCAGATACAAAGATTGAAAGAATCTTATTACTAGCAGATGTTCGTGAGAAGAAATACTAAAGGAGGCACCTCACATTCAAGGGAAAGGAAATCACATGAGAACCTGAATCCACACAAGGCAATGAGGTACAGCAGTAAGCACACTTACGTAAAGAAATACAGAAGAGTAAGTTAAAAATACTTACATGTAACGAAATAGGTATGTATAAATATATGTTTGCATTTTTCTTGTCTTAACTGATTTAAAAGACAATTACATAAAACAATTATTTAAAAACGGTGTTGCTGGGCTGACAACATATATACATATAGATATGTGACAATGATAGCATAAAGTAGTGAGAAGGGAATGTATCTGTTCGATAAAGTTTCCATATTTCACTGGAATTAAGGAGTAAGATGCAACTGGAAACAAAGTGATGCTTTGGGAAGTTATTCCAATAGCTAGGAAAGGGTCATGTGGGGATCATGTAGGAATGAGACTGGAAACTATTTGAGTGGAATACAGAGGGCTACCCTGGTGGCTCAGGTGCTAATGAATCCACCTGTGATGCAGGAGACCCAGGTTCAATCCTGGTGCCGGGGTCCTGCCCCAGTGGATCCAGGGTGATTCGAAGGTGGGGACAAAGTAGGCGTCCTAGAAAAAACTTATTTAATTACAGATAGAGAGGGATTAGGAATTTAGCAGAGAAAAAGAGGCCAAATAACTTGGTTAACACAGAGTACCAATCACCACCTACAAAGGCCGCAGGCGTCTTCCCATTCTCCCGAAGGAGAGGAGGCACTGAGGCCCCCCTGGTCTGATCTTAGAAGCCCGGGCAAAGTTAGTAGGCTTGGTGGGTCCTATGCACCAGATGGGAATTTGGCCAGAAAATAGTAGGAGAGAGAGAAAGGGGCCGAATAACTTGGCTTACGTGGGGTACCAATAAAATTCCGGACAAAGAATTTGCACCATCTGCATGGTGGGCACCCACGCTCCAGATGAGAATTCAGCCAGAAAATTGGGGAGCAGAAAGGAATGACATGGGGGAATCAGTCTTTCTGGAACTGATCCGATTTCTTTATTTTTCATGTTTGTTTATATACCTTTTGTTACACATAGGGATGAATACAGAGTCACGCGGGGGTCAGCAGACCTGACCCTTGTCACAATCAGGTGTTTCATATAAAAAATATCTTAGGGGTTTTAAATCATCTTCAAGCCTGCTAACATTTACAACCCTTTCTTTCTGATAACCAGAAAACTTATTTTTTCCAAGGGTGTTTTTCCTTAAACCAAGCACCACCCTCCAAATAAAGTCACATTCCTATAGGGTGAAAGTGTAATGAGTTACAATCAAGAAAGGAATTTATTTAACCCAAGGTTAACATGACTAATCTTAAAGGTTAATACTTATTTCTCCTATGGGTTAATACTTATTTCTCCTATATGCTAGTTATATTCATTATAAGGGCAGGGAATATGGAGATTTTAGCAGCAAACATCAGTCCAACAAATGAAAATCTTTTCACCAATGTTCCTCTTAAGATCTACTTAGTCTTAAGATAGTGACAAAGTTACATTTTTCCATAGCAAGGACACAGTGATTTATAACAAAGTACAGTGATCTATTACAAGAGAGAAAATTCATTAACTCAAAAAGTCTAATATTGACGTTAATACTTATTTCTCTAACATCATAAACTACTATATTTCCTTTTCTATATTCCAAATACATTGATTAATATATTCCCAGGTACCTAAAGGATATGGAGGCCTGACGGCAATCATTGACTCAACAAGAAAAAGTCCTATGTTAATTAAGACTCTCAAAATACTCCAAAACTCTCTGTGCTGTTTATTGTTGAGAGGTAGTAAACCATCATGTGTCCGCAGAGAGGTTTAACCTGAGACGCCCTTGTCCCACCTAGGGCAGGGAATTAGCAGCAATTATTGACACAACAAATGAAAAAACCCTTTATCAATATAATTCTCAACCAACCCACTATACTAAGAATTTCTAACTTCTCACAAGAATTTGCCTTTAGTAAGTCAAAAACATCTCCTGCCTCTCATGGTTGGAGGGCTGTTGTGGCCAGAGGAGCCTATACAGGCAGGCTAGATAACCTTCAGAGGAGTCCTGTAAGTTGAAACACTCTAGTCACGCCCAGGAATTTTTACTGCCTTGGAGCTACACATTAACTCCTTCTCCAAGAGAAACAGTTATGGGGGAGAGCCCCCCGTAGGTGAGAGTACAAGGCACACTCTGGTTTTGGGGTTAGATGCTCGGGAGCAGGGGAATTTCCTGAGACTTGGTCACACCTTTGCGTATGCCGAAGCCCCCTTCCTCATGACCTTTGCCAAGGGCGGAGTTCCTCACACTGGCCCCCAACACCCTGGGCTGGGAAGATCCCCTGGAGAAGGGCTTGGCTACCCACTCCAGTATTATGGCCCAAAAAATCCCATGGGCAGAGGAGCCTGGCAGGACCCAGTCCATGGGGTCACAAAGAGTCAGACACATCTGAGCAACTAACACTTTCACTTTCAAAGAGATACAGTTAAGAAGTTTGGCCAAGGATTAGAACAAAGGGACAGGCAAATGGGAGGAAACATAAGTTAAAGAAAATTTAAATCAGTTGAAAGGGAAGAAGCATCTGTTAACATGACTGGAAGTATTGGTACGTTATTGTCCATTTACTTAGACTGTTTTCTAGTCTGAGGATTAGCTAAAAGCCAGTCTTGAGAAATAGAAGATAAAGCAGGAGAGTTTGATCAGACCAATCTCTCTAACCCACCGCATCCTTGTTACTACCCTAGGAAGCCACAATGGAGTGAGTCATGAGTTTCAGCAAGAAGAGGAAATGAACATAGAAGACAACACGCTAGAGTGGCATTTAATGAACGCCCTTCATGTTTCAGAACACTGCCACTAAAGCTGTCAAGGAGGATGATTCTTTATCGACTCACTGAACTCATCGTCTCAGTCAGTTTTTTAAAAACCTCATCGTGAGATAGGTTGATCAATACAGAGAAAATCACTAAGATTTCAGATTTGAAGAGAACAGGAGAGCAAGTGAGAAGAAAAGATTGAGAGATTAATGTAACTGGCAGGTTGCGAGGAGAATCAGGGCTTCCATCTCGCCACCCACTGACCCTCACCTTCAACCTCACTTCATTCTGTTCTTCTCTGTAGACTGACACTGCCTCATTTCTTCCTGTTTCCTTCCCAGTATTAACTACTATGTGAATAATTTCCTGAATTTACGAGACCATTGTAAAAACTGAGGGCACATTTTTCATAATATTAAAAGATAAATTTTTTCCTATGGTTCATATTCTATTAAAATGGCCCTAGAGATTTTATGAGACATCTGGCTCTCTGGCGCCCAACTATCTATGTAGATAAGCCACTGTAACCTAGAGCCTCTGGGTATTCTTTCCTTTGCAACTCCTATTATACACACAGGTAGGACTTGTGTGAAATATGATTTTCTAGGTTAGAGAGATTCAGGGAAATAAACAACTGTCCTAGTGCCCACAGATCAGACAAATCTCAGATTAATGAAAATGACAAGCAGTAATTCAAGAAAATGACTTTTTCTATTTCTGTGTCCTCTGACTATCACACTTCCTATTCCACTCTGTTTACGGGGAAATATTGCCTTCTGAAAAGCTGCCTTATCAGCAGGGGAGGAAGTCACTATGAAGCTGTGGTCAAGCAGCTGTGATATGAATGCCTTCCCTGTTAAAGTGCACAACCAATAGTGATAGTGATAATAGCAATCTGAGATGGAGTTATAACACAGACAGTGTGCTGGGGCACAGTCCCCAAACCATTGTCCATTGAGTTGGTGATGCCATCCAACCATCTCATCTTCTGTTGTCCCCTTCTCCTCCTACCTTCAGTCTTTCTCAGCATTGGGATCTTTTTAAATGAGTCAGCTCTTCATATCATCTGGTCCCATCACTTCCTGGGAAATAGATGGGGAAACAGTGGAAACAGTGTCAGACTTTATTTCTCGGGGGGCTCCAAAATCACTGCAGATGGTGACTGCAGCCATGAAATTAAAAGACGCTTACTCCTTGGAAGAAAAGTTATGACCAACCTAGACAGCATATTCAAAAGCAGAGACTACTTTGCCGACTAAGGTCCGTCTAGTCAAGGCTATGGTTTTTCCTGTGGTCATGTATGGATGTGAGAGTCGGACTGTGAAGAGGGCTGAGCACCGAAGAATTGATGCTTTTGAACTGTGGTGTTAGAGAAGACTCTTGAGATTCCCTTGGACTGCAAGGAGATCCAACCAGTCCATCCTGAAGGAGATCAGCCTTGGGATTTCTTTGGAGGGAATGATGCTAAAGCTGAAACTCCAGTACTTTGGCCACCTCATGCAAAGAGTTGACTCATTGAAAAAGACTCTGATGCTGAGAGGGATTAGGGGCAGGAGGAGAAGGGGATGACCGAGGATGAGATAGCTGGATGGCATCACGGACTCGATGGACATGAGTCTGAGTGAACTCTGAGAGATGGTGATGGACAGGGAGGCCTGGCATGCTGCGATTCATGGGGTCGCAAAGAGTCGGACATGACTGAGTGACTGAACTGAACTGAACTTCACATCAGGTGGCTAAAGTATTCACCACAGTTCAAAAGCATCAATTCTTCGGTGCTCAGCCTTCTTCACAGTCCAACTCTCACATCCACACATGACGACAGGAAAAACCATAGCCTTGACTAGATGGGACCTTTGTTGACAAAGTAATGTCTCTGCTTTTGAATATGCTATCTAGGTTGATCATAACTTTCCTTCCAAGAAGCAAGGGTCTTTTAAATTCATGGCTGCAATCATCACCTGCAGTGATTTTAGAGCCCAGAAAAATAAAGTCAGCCACTGTTTCCACTGTTTCCCATCTATTTGCCATGAAGTGATAGGACCAGATGCCATGATCTTAGTTTTCTGAATGTTGAGCTTTAAGCCAACTTTTTCACTCTCTTCTTTCACTTTCATCAAGAGGCTCGTTAGTTCTTCTTCACTTTCTGCCATGAGGATGGTGTCATCTGCATCTCTGAGGTTATTGATATTTCTCCCGGCATTCTTGATTCCAGCTTGCGCTTCTTCCAGCCCAGTGTTTCTCATGACATACTCTGTTTAGGGCTCACTGAGAACACTCTGTTCACGCCTCGCAGCCCTCTGGGGCCAGAGCTCCTCAGGGCTCACTGAAATCTCTCCTTTCATTCCCCTCTCAGCCCTCTGGGGTCAGAGCTCCTCAGGGCTCACTGAGATCGCTCCTCTCAGCTCTCTGGGGTCAGAGCTCCTCAGGGCTCAGCACGAGCAGTGGTAGGATGGCTGCCTGGTCCCAGGGATTCTCCTCCTTCCTGGGAACCTCTCGGGCTCAGGCGCTCATTGTGAAGGCTGGAATTACTGATGGTTGTGATGGCCTTGTTTACTGGTACGGTAGGAAATATGTCATTTCTCAGGATAGAGGTGAGCTCTGATGAGGATTCAACAAAGGCCTCAGCCCACCCACAGGGGCCTGTGCTGTGTGCCCGTCACAACTGTTCTCATCTGGGCTGAGAGGCTTGTCATCCACCCACTGATGGACATGGGTCAGCTCCCTTTAAAAGAGGTGTGGCCTTGGGCAGAGGATGACCAAGAGACGTTTCTGGGGCCCCCAGCCAGGCCAAGAAAACCCCCCGTCATCCCCAAAGTGAACTCCAGGCGGATTGTCAGAGTCCGCTGCGACATGTAACTACCGCAAGGCTGCATTTGTCTCCAGACCCAGACCTGTCTGCCTGTAGCCTCTGTTTTGTCCCTTACGTTTTCCTGCTTGTCTGAATGCACGAGGAATCACCAAAGTTTTGGTAAAGACTCTGCCTGCAGTTTAGGATCCCCGGGTTCAGTCCCTGGGTCAGGAAGACCCCCAGGAGGAGGAAATGGTAACGCACTCCAGTATTCTTGCCTGGGACATCCCATGGACAGAGGAGCCTGGCAGGATACAGCCCATGGGGTCCTGAGAGTCGGACACGACTGAGCGACTAAACGACGGCAACGAGCCAGGCTCCAGAGAACCTTATGAAGGAAGCACGCCTCCTGGCTGCTCGAGTAATCGTTTGGCTTGGCTGCAGCAGTTGTGAACTAGGTGTGTGAAGGAGCAGGTACAGCATGCTTCCCCACATGTTCCAGACATGATAACATTCAGGGAACTCGGCCTGAAGTGCAGGCGTGTGGAAGTCTATAGCAAGGCGCTGTGGTAGGCAGACAGTCCTGGAGACTTTCCTGATCCTGGAGGTCGCTCTGCCGTCATGAGAGCTGGGATCCTAGAAGACTCCCTCTAGCTTTTGCTTCCCAACCTAAAAGGCAACCTTTGCAGCTTTGCAAGGGAACGTGTCAGATGGCTGAAGATTTACGGCAGGGAAGCCAGGGTAAGTGAGAGTGAGCTGAATGGGAGAAGCCAGGCAATATCCAAACTAGAATACGGTGTCTTTAGGTTTGGGTTTCTTGACAAGCAAAGCCTGAGACTTAAGTGCAGGCCGATGTGGAAGGGGAGGGGGAAGTTTAACCCAAGAAACAAGAGATAGAAGCAAGGAGATGAGTCAAGGAAGGAGCTTTAAAAGGTGTCTGTTGTTCAAGCTGGTTACTGCTATAGGCAAGTGGCACTCAGTCAGTCCTACTGAGAAATCCTGCAGGAAGCATCTCAGACTCGTTCCTAGCAGGCACATCCCCGTAGTCCAGCGGTTAAGATTCTGCTTTCCAGTGTAGGGAGTGAGAGTTTGGTCCCTGATCAGTGAGCTAAGATCCCACAGTCCGTGCAGCGGAACAACCAGATCATGGAGCAGAAGGAGTATTGTAACAAATTCAATAAAGGCCTTATTGAAGGGCTCTCCATTCTGGAGCATCTGCAGTCTTCAAAACAGTCTTAAAAAAAAAAAAAAAGAATTGTTCCCACCAAAGAATGAATGCCTGGGACACTTTTTATAGGGCCCCAATCTCCATTGTGCAGTTGTGTCCCTAGGGTTAGAGTTAGAGACTCGCTAACTCTCCCACACCTCTTGAGCAAGTTCCCTTAGTTTTAGAAAAGTGTTGACCATGAACAGTGATGAGTCCACATGAGTGACTGTCAGCCTGCAGAGGAGCCGTCCACCACGGCCGATGCTGAAACCAGACAAAGCGGAGGAAATACTGTGTGCAGCTCATGTAGGGGCTTCGCGACTGGCTCAGATGCTGTGTAGGCTGTCAGTACTTATTAAATACAGGAGCGTCTTCTTCACAGCAAAAGAAACTCACAGCATAGAAAAAAGAATCTTCCTGTAACGCAAGAGACTTGGGTTCCACCTCTGGGTCAGCGAGATCCCCTGGAGAAGGGAATGGCGACCCACTCCAGTATCCTTGCCTAGAGAATTCCACGGACAGAGGATCCTGGTGGGCTGCAGTCCTTGGGGTTGCAAAGAATCAAACATGACTGAGCAACTGACACTTTCACGCTTTTCAAACATGTCTGCTGCAGCTGATGGTCGTCTGGGTAGATGAACTCTCACAAGGAAGAGGCGCTCACCTGGACTGTCAACCCTCTTCTTCAGTGTTTCTGCTCTCCAGTGTTCATAGGAGCTTCCCCCTGTTGTCCACGTTAGGAAATATTTTCACCCTTAGGAATAATTTCTCCAAGACCTTTGTGGGCTTCTTGCTTTCAGTTCTGGCTCAGTCCTCTGAGATGCAGAGTAATTGACCTAGACAGGGCCTCTCTCCTTATCCACAATAAATGTCAGCTCCTTCTGCTGCCAAGAGGAGCCGAGGTCAGGAGATCCAGAGTGTTTGTAAAGCTGGGGAGATGTCTCCAAACCACAGAGGTTTAAATGCCTGGATTGGTCAGTATTCTTAAGAGCCAGTTACCAAAAAAAAAGGTCGTTTTAGTGACCTTCCACTTTGTCTGCTGATGTGTGAATATTGGAAAGGGCCTCTGGAGTTAGCTTTCACCATTAATTTTGTTGCACCTTTGGGTTTCTGCACATCTCATTTCTAAATTCTGTGATTTCATTTTGTACCATGAAATGGGCTTCTGTATTAATTTTTTCAATCACTCAGGCTGTTGAGATATGATAGGCCACTTATTTTGGATTCGTTGACCATAATGCAATAAAAGGTGAAGAGGGAGCTGAACTCTAGGAGCAGAGACCTTCCCATTGCAAACCAGCTGGCTTTTCTCCTGTCTGAAAAACTCTGATAACGTGGATGCTTCCAGGTTTCTCCCACACCCCTTACCTTTTTTTGACTCGCTTCACTGCATTGAACCTTGAAATGCATTTTTTTCCAGCACAGAAAACAAGGCTTGCCATTGCTGGCTGATGTCGAGAAGAAAAATAAACCTGAGGGTAAGTTTTAGGCTTCCTTCCTTATGCGATGCTAAAGGTGTGATTCTAAATAAGACCATTCCGAGCCTGAAACTCTAATGCTGGCTATCCTTGGTTATTCAACAGAGGACATGACGCATCATTTTTTAAGTGAGCTCGATTTCAGTGTGTGCCGTGAGTTTTATAGCACCCTTGTAGCTACTGTTTCTGGTCTCACCCATAGGTGGAGACATAGACTTGGAGAGCTAGGATTCAGTCCCAAGCAGCATGGCTTTAAAAACCATGCTTCTGGATTTCCCTGCTGGGCTAGCGATTCAGACTCCGTGATCCCAGTGTAGGGAGCCCAGGTTCAGTCCCTGGTCAGGAGTTCAGATCCCACATGCCGCAACTAAGTGCTCACGTGCAATAGCTGAAGATCCCTCATGGCGAAACTGAGGCCCGCTGCAGCCAAATAAGTGATGAAGATTAAAAATGATAATAACATGCCTTACTGCCATCTCCTGCTGCTTCTTAGCCAAAGTGAAGTGAAAGCACTCGGTCGTGTCCAGCTCTTTGCGATCCCATGGCCTCTACAGTCCATGGGATTCTCCAGGCCAGAACACTGGAGCAGGTAGCCTGTCCCTTCTCCAAGGGGTCTTCCCAACCCAGGGACTGAACCCAAGTTTCCCACGTTGCAGGCAGATTCTTTACCAGCTGAGCCACAGGGAAACCTTTCTTTGCCAAAGTTTGCTCTGTAAAAGTCTTTGCCCTGAATTCAGTGCCACCTTGTCAAGCTTTCAGGGAGTGAAGGATACTGATGGTGCAGGAGGCATTACAGACCCGGGTTCTATTCCTGGACCAGGAAGATCCCCTGGAGGAGGAAACGGCAACCCACTCCAGTGTTCTTGCCTGAAGAATCCTACGGACAGAAGGGCCTCATGGGCTACAGTCCATGGGGTCACAGAGAGTCAGACAGGACTGAGTGTCTGAGCAATGTAGCAATGGAATCTAACATTTATGGTAGAGTTTTTTTTTTTAATTACAATACTGTATTTGTTTTGCCATACATTGACATGTTTTAGCCACAGGTGAACACAATCTCCCAATGCCGAAGCCCCCTCCCACCTCCCACCCCACACCATCTACCTGAATCATCCTGTGCACCAGCCCCATGCATCCTGCATCCTGCACCGAACATAGACTGGCGCTTCGTTTCTTACAAGATAGTATACATTTCAATGCCATTCTCCCAAACCATCCCACCCTCTCCCTCTCCCCCAGAGTCCAAAAGTCCGTTCTATACCTCTGTGTCTCTTTTGTTGTCTCACATACAGGGTCATCATTACTATCTTCTAAATTCCATATATATGTGTCAGTATACTGTATTGGTGTTTTTCTTTCTGGCTTACTTCACTCTGTATAATCGGTTCCAGTTTCATCCATCTCATTAGAACTGAGTCAAATTTATTCTTTTTAAGGGCTGAGTAGTACTCCATTGTGTATATGTACCACAGCTTTCTTATCCATTCATCTGAAAGCCCCCTCCCACCTCCCACCCCACACCATCTACCTGAATCATCCTGTGCACCAGCCCCATGCATCCTGCATCCTGCACCGAACATAGACTGGCGCTTCGTTTCTTACAAGATAGTATACATTTCAATGCCATTCTCCCAAACCATCCCACCCTCTCCCTCTCCCCCAGAGTCCAAAAGTCCGTTCTATACCTCTGTGTCTCTTTTGTTGTCTCACATACAGGGTCATCATTACTATCTTCTAAATTCCATATATATGTGTCAGTATACTGTATTGGTGTTTTTCTTTCTGGCTTACTTCACTCTGTATAATCGGTTCCAGTTTCATCCATCTCATTAGAACTGAGTCAAATTTATTCTTTTTAAGGGCTGAGTAGTACTCCATTGTGTATATGTACCAGAGCTTTCTTATCCATTCATCTGCTGATGGACATCTAGGTAGAGTTTAAATTTGTTTAGAACTTACCAGTAAAGTAAGAAAATCTTTGATGATGCTCATCTTTGTACACTTGATCTAATTTCTGCGATCCTGATTTTCCCACAAATCAAAGCCCAACGGTGTGCCTATGTATTTTTCTGGGATATTTCCAACTACCCTAGATGTGAGGGCTGCCATTTGGAGATATTTGTCATAACAAAATGTAATTAAAATAGTAATTTTATTAGTGAGCTTTGATCTGTTGACATCTGAAACTCACCAGAAAAGCTTCCTAGCGTAGCTAATAGCAGCAGCGCGTTCCCTGCCGGCATGCTGCAGTTCCAGCCTGGCTGTTTCCTGGTTTAGAGGCGTAATGAGGCACAAGGACCACTAGATGGCACCCTCGCCACACGAGCGCGCAACCGAAGCCCAGGCTTTGAGAACTGCTGTGAGAACAGCTCTTGTTTCCACAAGGTGATAGAAAGTTTAATGAGGCGTGAATACAGGTCTAGAAATGAGTCTTCTTTGACTTGGGGATTAGAGGCCAAGACTTGTGGAAGGAAAGAATAGCATAAAGGTGAGAGACTTATCCTCCGCTCAACAATTCAACAGGAGTCAACAGGTTACCCTAGGGAGATGCTGTCTGTCCCTGTGAGGCTTGGGAAGGTCACTTTCTGCCCCTTGCACGGACGGAATCCTTGCAAAAAGCTTCTCTGGGGACCCATCAAAAATATTTGTAATTATACACCGAACTAACTGATTTCTTGTAGCTCTTAAGTTACATAATAAATGTGTAAAAATTTTATTTTACAAATAAGACACATATAATTATATGATTATAAGATAAAATACTGCTAAACATTCTGTGTATAATGTTTTTCAAAACCTCCAGCTTTATCTAAAACATAGGAGATTTTATGGATAAATAAAAACATACTTTATGACAGTAAAGAAACAGAAATCCATAGGCAGTAAAAGGAGAGTGTCGACTAAAAAAAAATCACAGTCATACCCTGGAAGTAGTGTTACTTTATTTGGTGGGAACGTTAGGACTCGAGTCCAGGAGACAGCATCTCAGGAGACCCCAAGAGCGCTAACTCCAAGGAGGCAGGGGAGGACCCGGGCTGTACACGCGTTTGCGGCAAGGGGCAGGTAATCTGAATATGTAAGCATTGCTATTAATTAAGAGAAAACGAAATCTCTCACATTAAGGGAGTTAGTGATCTTTTAGGCATGGGGCGATGCAGGCGCCGGGCTAGCTGAAGTAATCTCCTTCACGTGCATCTAGCTATCTCGGGCCAGGCCTGCTTTCTTTATTGTTTACATACTAATTCCTTGTTTGCCTTAAGAGAGAGCGAATGTGGCAAATGGCCACCTCTCACAGAGTGATTAATTAAGTGATAGAAAGTTTCAAGTACTAAATCACAAGAAACTGGAAAATTCTGAAAGAGATGGGAATTCCAGACCACCTGGCCTGCATCCTGAGAAACCTTTCCGTTCAGTTCAGTCACTCAGTCGTGTCCGACTCTCTGCGACCCCATGAATCACAGCACGCCAGGCCTCCCTGTCCATCACCATCTCCCGGAGTTCACTTAGACTCACGTTCATCGAGTCCGTGATGCCATCCAGCCATCTCATCCTCGGCCATCCCCTCCTCCTCCTGCCCCCAATCCCTCCCAGCATCAGAATCTTTTCCAATGGGTCAACTATTCACATGAGGTGGTCAAAGTACTGGAGTTTCAACTTTAGCATCATTCCTTCCAAAGAAATCCCAGGGCTGATCTTCAGAATGGACTGGCTGGTTCTCCTTGCAGTCCAAGGGACTCTCAAGAGTCTTCTCCAACACCACAGTTCAAAACCATCAATTCTTCAGTGCTCAGCCTTCTTCACAGTCCAACTCTCACATCCATACATGACCACAGGAAAAACCATAGCCTTGACTAGACGGACATTAGTCGGCAAAGTAACGTCTCTGCTTTTGAATATGCTATCTAGGTTGGTCATAACTTTCCTTCCAAGGAGTAAGCGTCTTTTAATTTCATGGCTGCAATCACCATCTGCAGTGATTTTGGAGCCCCCCCAAATAAAGTCTGACACTGTTTCCACTGTTTCCCCATCTATTTCCCATGAAGTGATGGGACTGGATGCCATGATCTTCATTTTCTGAATGTTGAGCTTTAAGCCAACTTTTTCACTCACCACTTTCACTTTCATCAAGAGGCTTTTTAGATCCTCTTCACTTTCTGCCATAAGGGTGGTGTCATCTGCATATCTGAGGTTATTGATATTTCTCCCGGCAATCTTGATTCCAGCTTGCGCTTCTTGTATATAAGCAACAGTTAGAACTGGACATGGAACAACAGACTGGTTCCAAATAGGAAAAGGAGTATGTCAAGACTGTATATTGTCACCCTGCTTATTTAACTTATATGCAGAGTACATCATGAGGAACGCTGGGCTGGATGAAGCACAAGCTGGAACTGACTCATTGGAAAAACCCTGATGCTGGGAAAGATTGAAGGAAGGAGGGAAAGATTGAAGAAGGAGGAAAAGGGGGCAACTGAGGATGAGATGGCTGGGTGGCATCGCTGACTGGATGGACGTGAGTCTGAGTGACTCCGGGAGCTGGTGATGGACAGGGAGGCCTGGCGTGCTGCGGTCCATGGAGTTACAAAGAGTCGGACAGGACTGAGAGGGTGAACTGAACTGAACTTCAAATATTAAAAAGGCATCAAAAAGAATGCAGTGGCCCTCTCCACATTTTTTCTACTGTAGAAAGATCTTTAGGGCACTACTGAATGAAAATCAAAAGGCAAGTTGTAAATCCAATTTCCATGGCAAGAAACAAGTCAATATTATCATGTATGATCCCTTAGTTACTTAACAGCTTTCTTTTTCCTCATCCCCAAAACGCCTCCTCTCATCTTCATCCCTGTTGAACCCAGTCTAAAGCCAATGTTCTAAGCCAACCAACCCTCAGTAACCCCCAGCTAGTGCATACATCTCGCTGCTAAATGCAAGTTTAAGGGATTAAAAGGGGGAAAAGAACTTCCCATCTCACAGAGTCCAGAGAGACAGGCATACTCCTGCCATCCCATGGGGAAGCCTTGCCCACATCACCCTGTAGACACAAAGGCCACTTCAAGCCAATTAGTCATTAAATGGGCTTTTGTGGGTTGGCTTGGGAACCAGCTGCCATATACGTGCTTGTGAGAAGCAGGTTCGTTGAGCAGTGCGTGCTGTTCAAACACCTGGGCTACAAACAGCTCCTAGATTGGAGCCTAAAAGTAATATTTATCTCTTTCATTTTTGTTGGCTTCTTGCAATTTTTATCAGATCTCCCAAGTCAGATGGCTGCTGATGTTCCAATTTTTTTATTGTTTATTAACAAGGTGATAATTATGACATAAATTCAGTGGGCAATACAGCTTTATGATTATCTTCTTAGAGATAAAAACAAAAAGCTTTCTGTAAAACCCTGCATTGAGTGGGCAGGGGGAATACAAAATCTAGGTGAGTGTTGAATGCAGTGTGCAGAAAAGAATCTGCCTCCAATGCTGGAGACCTGGGTTTGATCCCTTGGTCAGGAAGATCTGGAAAAGGCAATGACTACTGACTCCATGATTCTTGCCTGAAGAAATCCATGGGCAGAGGAATCTGGTGGGTTACAGTCCATGGGGTTGGAAAGAGTCAGACAGGACTGAGCAACTAACACTTTCACTTCACAGAAGATGAGTGATTCTGAAAAATCACCATCAAACTTTAAAGACATCCAAAAAAGTTTTTACATACAACACATTTGCAACTTGAATAATTATAGACTTTCAAAACTTTTCATGCTCATATTTCTCTGCCTGTCTTCCTTCCTCCTTCCATCCTTCCTTTAGCAAAAATACTGGTGTCTATGCCTCAGTTAATGTATAAGGGCCAGAGTCAGTATGCATGAAACACATTACAAAGCAAAGAACTCCTCCAATATCATCTAGTAGCTAACTTGAAACGACAGAAAAGCTTTATATACAGATTGAAGTAGCATTTAAAGATTTGCAATATTTAGTATTTCATGCTCTTCCTTGTATGCTGTCATGTAAATCATAGCATTCAACTCAGGGCAACTTTGAGTTAAGAAAAGAAATGCAAAGGAAACAGGCCTGAAGGAGACCAATCCTGGTGTTCACTGGAAGGACAGCTTCCAGTGAAGCTGAGCTGAAGCTGAGACTCCAGTACTGTGGCCACCTGATGCGAAGAACTGACTCATTGGAAAAGACCCTGATTCTGGGAAAGGTTACAGGCAGGAGGAGAAGAGGACAGAGGATGGGATGGCTAGATGGCATCACCGACTCGATGGACATGAGTCTGAGCAAGCTCCGGGAGTTGGTGATGGACAGGGAGGCCTGGCGTGCTGAAGCCCTTGGGGTCAGAATCAGACATGCCTGAGCGACTGCACTGAACTGAACGGAAACAGATGCAAAGTCTTGATCCAGAATATATGCTGGATTGCCCGCCAGGGTCCAAACTTGGTTTTGCTGCATTAGAAACCAGTGCACTTTTACTGAGATCAGTCACAAATGAATGCTTAGATTTTTCTCAGTTTTAAAACTAAATCTTTATTTTATTTATGTTTTTGTTTTTGTTTTTTGTTTTGCTTAAAATTTCTTTTATTTATTTTTTTTTCACTAGTTTAACAGCTTTATTTTTTTAATACTTTATTCTACATTACAATACTGTATTGGTTTTGCCGTACATTGACATGAATCAGCCACAGGTGTACACGATCTCCCAATGCCGAAGCCCCCTCCCACCTCCCACCCCACACCATCTCCCTGAATCATCCCATGCACCAGCCCCATGCATCCTGCATCCTGCACCGAACATAGACTGGCGCTTCGTTTCTTACAAGATAGTATCCATGTTTCAATGCCATTCTCCCAAACCATCCCACCCTCTCCCTCTCCCTCAGAGTCCAAAAGTCCGTTCTATACCTCTGTGTCTCTTTTGTTGTCTCACATATAGGGTCATCATTACTATCTTTCTAAATTCCATATATATGTGTCAGTATACTGTATTGGTGTTTTTCTTTCTGGCTTACTTCACTCTGTATAATCGGTTCCAATTTCATCCATCTCATTAGAACTGAGTCAAATTTATTCTTTTTAAGGGCTGAGTAGTACTCCATTGTGTATATGTACCACAGCTTTCTTATCCATTCATCTGTTGATGGACATCTAGGTTGCTTCCATGTCCTGGCTATTATGAACAGTGCTGCGATGAACATTGGGGTACATGTGTCTCTTTCAATTCTGGTTTCCTCGGTGTGTATGCCCAGCAGTGGGATTGCTGGGTCATAAGGCAGTTCTATTTGCAATTTTTTAAGGAATCTCCACACTGTTTTCCAAAGTGGCTGTACTAGTTTGCATTCCCACCAGCAGTGTAAGAGGGTTCCCTTTTCTCCACATCCTCTCCAGCATTTATTGCTTGTAGACTTTTGGATCGCAGCCATTCTGACTGGTGTGAAATGGTACCTCATTGTGGTCTTGATTTGCATTTCTCTGATAATGAGTGATGTTGAACATCTTTTCATGTGTTTGTTAGCCATCCGTATGTCTTCTTTGGAGAAGTGCCTATTTAGTTCTTTGGCCCATTTTTTGATTGGATCGTTTATTTTTCTGGAGTTGAGCTGCATAAGTTGCTTGTATATCTTTGAGATTAGTTGTTTGTCAGTTGTTTCATTTGCTATTGTTTTCTCCCATTCAGAAGGCTGTCTTTTCACCTTGCTTATAGTTTCCTTTGTTGTGCAGAAGCTTTTAATTTTAATTAGATCCCATTTGTTTATTTTTGCTTTTATTTCCAGTATACTGGGAGGTGGATCATAGAGGATCCTGCTGTGAGTTATGTCGGAGAGTGTTTTGCCTATGTTCTCCTCTAGGAGTTTTATAGTTTCTGGTCTTACATTTAGATCTTTAATCCATTTTGAGTTTATTTTTGTGTATGGTGTTAGAAAGAGGTCTAGTTTCATTCTTTTACAAGTGGTTGACCAGTTTTCCCAGCACCACCTGTTAAAGAGACTGTCTTTACTCCATTGTATATTCTTGCCTCCTTTGTCGAAGATAAGGTGTCCATAGGTGTGTGGATTTATCTCTGGGCTTTCTATTTTGTTCCATTGATCTATATTTCTGTCTTTGTGCCAGTACCATACTGTCTTAATGACTGTGGCTCTGTAGTAGAGCCTGAAGTCAGGCAAGTTGATTCCTCCAGTTCCATTCTTCTTTCTCAAGATTGCTTTGGCTATTCGAGGTTTTTTGTATTTCCATACAAATCTTGAGATTATTTGATCTAGTTCTGTGAAAAATACTGCTGGTAGCTTGATGGGAATTGCATTGAATCTGTAGATTGCTTTAGGTAGTATACTCATTTTCACGATATTGACTCTTCCAACCCATGAGCATGGTATATTTCTCCATCTATTAGTGTCCTCTTTGATTTCTTTCATCAGTGTTTTATAGTTTTCGATATATAGGTCTTTAGTTTCTTTAGGTAGGAATATTCCTAAGTATTTTATTCTTTTCGTTGCAATGGTGAATGGAATTGTTTCCTTAACTTCTTTTTCTACTTTCTCATTATTAGTGTATAGGAATGCAAGGGATTTCTGAGTGTTGATTTTATATCCTGCAACTTTACTATATTCATTGATTAGCTCTAGTAGTTTTCTGGTCGAGTCTTTAGGATTTTC
The DNA here is from genome assembly GCA_006410535.1 of Litocranius walleri. NCBI lineage: Eukaryota > Metazoa > Chordata > Mammalia > Artiodactyla > Bovidae > Litocranius > Litocranius walleri. Next base: position 151,556 of record SJYG01001381.1, read on the forward strand.
TATGTAGAGGATCATGTCATCTGCAAACAGTGAGAGTTTTACTTCTTCTTTTCCAATTTGGATTCCTTGTATTTCTTTTTCTGCTCTGATCGCTGTGGCCAAAACTTCCAGTACGATGTTGAAGAGTAGTGGTGAAAGTGGACACCCTTGTCTTGTTCCTGACTTTAGGGGAAATGGTTTCAATTTTTCACCATTGAGGATAATGTTAGCTGTGGGTTTGTCATATATAGCTTTTATTATGTTGAGGTATGTTCCTTCTATTCCTGCTTTCTGGAGAGTTTTTATCATAAATGGATGTTGAATTTTGTCAAAGGCTTTTTCTGCATCTATTGAGATAATCATATGATTTTTATTTCTCAGTTTGTTAATGTGATGAATTACATTGATTGACTTGCGGATATTGAAGAATCCTTGCATCCCTGGGATAAAGCCCACTTGGTCATGGTGTATGATCTTTTTAATGTGTTGCTGGATTCTGATTGCTAGGATTTTGTTGAGGATTTTTGCATCTATGTTCATCAGTGATATTGGCCTGTAGTTTTCTTTTTTTGTGGTGTCTTTGTCAGGTTTTGGTATTAGGGTGATGGTGGCCTCATAGAATGAGTTTGGAAGTTTACCTTCCTCTGCAATTTTCTGGAATAGTTTCAGTAAGATAGGTGTTAGCTCTTCTCGAAATTTTTGGTAGAATTCAGCTGTGAAGCCGTCTGGACCTGGGCTTTTGTTTGCTGGAAGATTTCTGATTACAGTTTCAATTTCCATGCTTGTGATGGGTCTGTTAAGATTTTCTATTTCTTCCTGGTTGAGTTTTGGAAAGTTGTACTTTTCTAAAAATTTGTCCATCTCTTCCAAGTTGTCCATTTTATTGGCATATAGTTGCTGATAGTAGTCTCTTATGATTCTTTGTATTTCTGAGTTGTCTGTCGTGATCTCTCCATTTTCATTTCTAATTTTGTTGATTTGATTTTTTTCTCTTTGTTTCTTGATGAGTCTGGCTAATGGTTTGTCAATTTTATTTATCCTTTCAAAGAACCAGCTTTTTGCTTTGTTGATTTTTGCTATGGTCTCTTTTGTTTCTTTTGCATTTATTTCTGCCCTAATTTTTAAGATTTCTTTCCTTCTACTAACTCTGGGGTTCTCTATTTCTTCCTTTTCTAGTTGCTTTAGGTGTAGAGTTAGGTTATTTATTTGACTTTTTTCTTGTTTCTTGAGGTATGCCTGTATTGCTATGAACTTTCCTCTTAGGACTGCTTTTATAGTGTCCCAAAGGTTCTGTGTAGTTGTGTTTTCATTTTCATTCGTTTCGATGCATATTTTGATTTCTTTTTTGATTTCTTCTGTGATTTGTTGATTATTCAGAAGGGTGTTGTTCAGCCTCCAAATGTTGGAATTTTTAATAGTTTTTCTCCTATAATTGAGATCTAACCTTAGTGCATTATGGTCAGAGAAGATGCTTGGAATAATTTCGATTTTTTTGAATTTATCAAGGTTAGATTTATGACCCAGAATGTGATCTATCCTGGAAAAGGTTCCGTGTGCACTTGAGTAAAAGGTGAAATTCATTGTTTTGGGGTGAAATGTCCTATAGATATCAATTAGGTCTAACTGGTCTATTGTATCGTTTAACGTTTGCGTTTCTTTGTTAATTTTCTGTTTAGTTGATCTGTCCATAGGTGTGAGTGGGGTATTAAAGTCTCCCACTATTATTGTGTTATTATTAATTTCCCCTTTCATGCTTGTTAGCAGTTGTCTTACATATTGCGGTGCTCCTATGTTGGGTGCATATATATTTATAATTGTTATATCTTCTTCTTGGATTGATCCTGTAATCATTATGTAGTGGCCTTCTTTGTCCCTTTTCACAGCCTTTGTTTTAAAGTCTATTTTATCGGATATGAGTATTGCTACTCCTGCTTTCTTTTGGTCTTTATTTGCATGGAATATCTTTTTCCAGCCCTTCACTTTCAGTCTGTATGTGTCCGTTGTTTTGAGGTGGGTCTCTTGTAGGCAGCATATATAGGGATCCTGTTTTTGTATCCATTCAGCCAGTCTTTGCCTTTTGGTTGGGGCATTCAACCCATTTACATTTAAGGTAATTATTGATAAGTATGCTCCTGTTGCCATTTACTTTATTGTTTTGGGTTCGGGTTTATACGCCCTTTTTGTGTTTCCTGTCTAAAGTCTATCCTTTAGTATTTGTTGGAGAGCTGGTTTGGTGGTGCTGAATTCTCTCAGCTTTTGCTTGTCTGGAAAGCTTTTGATTTCTCCTTCATATTTGAATGAGATCCTTGCTGGGTACAGTAGTCTTGGCTGAAGGTTATTATCTTTCATCACTTTAAGTATGTCTTGCCATTCCCTCCTGGCCTGAAGAGTTTCTATTGAAAGGTCTGCAGTTATTCTTATGGGGATCCCCTTGTGTGTTATTTGTTGTTTTTCCCTTGCTGCTTTTAATATTTGTTCTTTGTGTTTGATCTTTGTTAGTTTGATTAAAATATGTCTTGGGGTGTTTCGCCTTGGGTTTATCCTGTTTGGCACTCTCTGGGTTTCTTGGACTTGGGTGATTATTTCCTTCCCCATTTTAGGGAAGTTTTCAACTATTATCTCCTCAAGTATTTTCTCATGGTCTTTCTTTTTGTCTTCTTCTTCTGGGACTCCTATAATTCGAATGTTGGATCGTTTCATATTGTCTTGGAGGTCTCTGAGGTTGTCCTCATTTCTTTTAATTCGTCTTTCTTTTTCCCTCGCTGATTCATTTATTTCTACCATTCTATCTTCTATTTCACTAATCCTATCTTCTGCCTCCGATATTCTACTATTTGTAGCCTCCAGAGTGTTTCTGATCTCATTTATTGCATTATTCATTATATGTTGACTCTTTTTTATTTCTTCTAGGTCCTTGTTAAACCTTTCTTGCATCTTCTCAATCCTTGACCCCAGGCTATTTATCTGTGATTCCATTTTGATTTCAAGATTTTGGATCATTTTCACTATCAGTATTCGGAATTCTTTCTCAGGTAGATTCCCTATCTCTTCCTCTTTTGTTTGGTTTGGTGGGCATGTCTCCTGTTCCTTTACCTGCTGGGTATTCCTCTGTCTCTTCATCCTGGTTATATTGCTGCGTTTGGGGTGGCTTTTCTATATTCTGGGAATTTGTGGAGTTCTCTTTCTTATAGAGCTTCTTCTCTGTGTTTGGGGTTATCAGTGGCTTGTCAAAGTTTCTTGATTAGGGAGGCCTGTGTTGGAGTTGTGGTGGGTGGAGCTGGATTTCCTCTCTCTGGAGTGTTGTGAAGTGTCAAGTAATGGGTTATGGGACATCAGTGGTTTTGGAGTATTTTGAGCTGCCTGTGTATTGAAGCTCAGGGTCTTGTTCTTGTGTTGCTGGAGATTTTGCGTGGTGTGTCTTGCTCTGGAGCTTGTTGGCCCTTGGGCGGTGCTCAATTTCAGTATAGGTATGAAGGCGTTTGATGAGCTCTTACTGGATAATGTTCTCTGTATTCAGGAATTCTTTGATGATCTCAGGATTTGGACTTACGCCTCCTGATTCTGGTTTTCAGATTCATTTTTACAATAGCCTCATGATTTCTCCATCTATACAGCACTAATGTTAAAACATCTGGGTTAATGATGATAGGTTTCTCCACTTTGAGGGTCATCCCTAGAGGATCGCTGAGTTACTTGGAGGAGAGAAGAGGGAGGGGGTAGTTAGAGGTGAGTGGGATGGGATGAGGTGGAATCAAAAGAGGAGAGAGCAAGCTAGCCCGTAACCACTTTCTTGTGTGCACTCCAACGTCTGGACCTCTCAGAGGTGGTCACAGAGTTATACATGGAAGAGGAGAGGGAGGAAGTAGATAGAGGTGGACAGGAGGATAAGAGAGGGAGATGAAAAGGAGGGATACAGGTCCGGCCAGTGACCAGTTCCCTGAGAGTTCTCCACCTTCTGGAGCACACAGAGATTCATAGAGTTGGGTAGAGAAGAGGAGGGGGAGGGAGGAGACAGAAGCCACCTGATAGAGAAAAAAGAGAGTCCAAAGGAGGAGAGAGTCGTCAGGCCAGTAATCTCACACTCATGTAAAATTGGGTACTGAAGATTAGGTTGTTAAAAGTACAAAATTGGCAACAAATACCAAAATGCCGAGATTAAAAATCTGGAGTAGAGATTGGATTTTCAAAGATAAACTATTAAAGTAAAAAAGGAGAAAAAATTTAAAAAAATAGAAAAAAAAGATAAAATAAAAGACTCCAGAATTATTAAAAGACAACAGCTTCCACCACCAAAAAGACTATATGGCGTTTGCTTTAAAGATAGGGTTTTTTGTTTTGTTTTGTTTGAAAAGTAATATTAGGTTATAAAAATAATAAATCGAGATATAGAGGACTTAAAAATTTAAGCAAGTTTAGAAAAAAAAAGACGAAAAAGAAAAGAAGAAAAAACAAATTAAAAAAAAAAATTTAAGAAAAAATTCTTAAAAAAAAAATCACGCTTCCACATCAACCCCCCCCCCGCCCCCCAAAAAATTTGATCATAAAAGTAGTAACAGTATGTCTGGCACTTTCTCTGGTGTTGTGGGCTGTGTGGGGTCACTACCAAGGCAGTTCCCTCTGTTTGACTTCATCTGTTTGCTGGTCTCTTCTGTGTCTGATTTCCGTCTTGACACAGGGGTAGGGGTGGTGGACTCTGCACTGGGCTTGCCGCTTCTGGGGCGCACACCGCTCAGGCAGTCCATTGCTCTGCGGGATAACTGTGGGGCCTGCCCGAGGCTTCATGCACCTCCCCGGTCCAAGCCACTCAGGTTCGGCGCTCAGGAAGCCCTCCGAGGCTCGGATTTGGTTGAGCCTGGGCTTTGTTCCCTTCCCAGGTCCGAGTAGCTAGGGAGTTTGGCGCACACAGTTGCTGCGACTTCTGGCCTTTCTGGGTTGTTCAATTTTCTGGGAGTACCGCTGGGGCTCTTTCTCAGGCAGATGATGACTGTTCAGAGTCCCCCAGAAGTCTTAATTAGCAAAGAAACCTGCTTGCAATTTGGTAGGTAATGTCTCTCTTGAGCTGCAATTGCCCCCTTCCAGCACCCAAGGCTCTGGCTGCCTGTCGCCGGAGGGGCATGGTCTGCAGCTGGCTATTTCCAATCCATCCTTTGTTCTGTGCGCGGGCCTGTCGGTGTCTTATGTTCCAGCGTTTCGCGTGGTAGCTATCCCATAGTCTGGTTTGCTAGTCCAAGATAGTTCATTCTAGTCATGCGCGGATCCGATTCTGGCCCCGTTACGACCCGATTCTTGAGAAAAGCCCTGCAGCCTACGTCTCCCGCAGCCCAGTTCTTAGAAAGCACTGTCGCGGCGCGCTCCTCCCTGCCTAACCCTCACTGCTACTGTCGGATGCAGGCGTTTGCGCTGCTTATCCGCTAGGGGTTTTACTGTTGAATTCATAATCTGTTGGTTTTGATTATTTATTTATTCTTCCTGTTATGTTGCCCTCTGTGCTTCCAGGGCTCGTCCCAGACACGGCTGTGAGAATGTTTCCTGACCCCAGGAAACCTCTCCTTTAAGAGTCTCTTCCTGGGATGGGATTCCCTTCCCGGGATGGGGTTCCCTCCCTACCTCCTTTGTCTCCACTTTCGTCCTTTATATTTATTCCTACCTGGTTTTGAAGCCAATGATCTGCTTTGCTGGATGCCTGATGTCCTCTGCCAGCAATCAGACGTTGTTTTGTGGAATTTACTCAGCGTTGAAATGTTCTTATGATGATGTAGTGAGGGAGAGAGTGTTCTCCCCATCCTATTCCTCCGCCATCTTTTCCCCTCTCTGTAAATTTCTTGTGTGTTTGAATTTAGAAAGGAAACTGAGCTCTTTACACAAGTTACTTCATGAGTATGGGAGTATGAAAGGGAAGGGGAAATTTAATGAGATTATTAACCTTTTTTGTTATATATCTGTATTTTTATTTTTTATTGAAATATAGTTGACATAGAATATTGTTATTTTGACGTGTACTGCATAGTGATTTGAAATTTTCAAATATTAAGAAATTATCACCATGATAAGTGTAGCAACCATTTGTCCTCGCACAAAATTATTGCAATATTATTAACCATATTTCTTGTGCTGGATATTGTGTCTGTGTGACTTATTTATTTTATAAACGGAGGCTTGTACCATTTAATCTCCTTCATCTGTTTCCTCCTCTTCCCTCTGGCAAACACCCGTTTGCTCTCTGTGTCACTGAGTCTGTTTCCATTTTGCTTTGTTCTGTTTTTGCTTTTTGCATTCCATATATGAGTGAGATCACAAGGTACTTGTTTGTCTCTGTCTGACTTATTTCACTTAGTATAATACCCTGAATTTTGTCCACTCATATTGTCACAAGTAGGAAAAATATTTTTAATGACTGAGCAATATTCCACTCTGGAGAAGGAAATGGCAACCCTCCCCAGTGGGGTTCTTGCCTGGGAATCCCATGGACAGAGAAATCTGGCAGGATGCAGTTCATGGTCCACAGAAGAGTCAGATACAACTTAGCACCTAAAGAAAAACAACAATATTCCATCGCATATACACATACATGTCACATATTCTCTGTGCGTTCATCCATCTATTGAGGGATGCTTAGGCTGCCTCCAGATGTGGACCAGCCTCCAGATGTGGACCAGCCTCCAGGTGTGGACCAGCCTCCAGATGTGGACCAGCCTCCAGGTGTGGACCAGCCTCCAGGTGTGGAC
>SJYG01001381.1:161443-174091 GCA_006410535.1 Litocranius walleri
AAGCCCCCTCCCACCTCCCACCCCACACCATCTACCTGAATCATCCTGTGCACCAGCCCCATGCATCCTGCATCCTGCATTGAACATAGACTGGCGCTTCGTTTCTTACAAGATAGTATACGTTTCAATGCCATTCTCCCAAACCATCCCACCCTCTCCCTCTCCCCCAGAGTCCAAAAGTCCGTTCTATACCTCTGTGTCTCTTTTGTTGTCTCACATATAGGGTCATCATTACTATCTTCTAAATTCCATATATATGTGTCAGTATACTGTATTGGTGTTTTTCTTTCTGGCTTACATCACTCTGTATAATCGGTTCCAGTTTCATCCATCTCATTAGAACTGAGTCAAATTTATTCTTTTTAAGGGCTGAGTAGTACTCCATTCTTTGTTTTCTTTGAGCAAATACTAAGAAGCAAACTTGGTGAATCATATGGTAGCTCTTTTTCTTTAATTTTTGAGGAGCCTCCATGCTTTCCCATAGCGCCTGCACCAATTTACAACCCACCACCAGTACAGGAGGATTCTCTTCCCCCACTTCCTCACCAGTACTTGCTATTTGTTGCTTTGTTGCTAATAACCATTTTGACAGATATGAGGTGGTATTTCATTGCAATTTTAACTTACATTTACTTAATGATGGATGACATTGAGCATTTTCTCATGTGTCTTGGCCGCCTGTATGTTTTTGGAAGAATGCCTATTCAGCTCATCTGCCAATTTTTAAATCAAGTTGTGTTTTTTTAGTTGCGTTGTTGTCAGCTATTTTCATTATATATCTTGTGCTGTTTTCATGATTAAGTGAACATGTCGATTAGATACATTTTTAATGCTATTTTTGTCTCTTTAATTCTTTTGTCATTTTTGGTCACACTGCAAGGCGTTGGGGAATCTTAGCTCCCCAATCAGGGATCAAACCCATGCTCCCTTCAGGGGAAGCATGAAGCCCTAAGCACTGGACTTCCAAGAAATGTCCTCAGTTAGACACAATTATTACATTTAATTAGAAAATAGATACAACATGGCTTATTCCTATTACAAGAGGAATATACATCCACCTCCGAGTTCACTTACAATGCAAAGTTTCTTCAGTGTATTTGAAATATAAATTAATTAAAAACAAAAATATAATGCAGGTTTTCAAGAGAGCATACATAAAGAGATTCCTAGTGGTGAGCAGGTTACCTGTAGACAGTTTTGACTTGAAGTCAGTTACGTATTCTGCAGTGGAACCTTTGCATCTGTCTTCAGGGAGGTTTCTCATCTCCTCCATTTTCTGTTCTGTTCTGGGAGAAACCCTTTGGTGAGGCTGGCCCAGTTCACACCCCTGCCAGCCATGCAGAAATGTTCCAGTAATGCAACATGTGTTACATGACGAGTAAGTCAGCCTTTTCCATTTTAGACTCTCCATGGGGGCAGAGGGGGATCTGAACTTACACTTTGCATGTCCCTGATGGCCGGTGAAACTCAGCATCTTCCCGTACACTTACTGGTCATTCAGTTATCTTCCTTTACCAAGTGCCTCTTCTGGTCTTTATCCATTTATAGTGGCAGGCTGGCCTATCATTGATTTCTAGCATCCCTTTATGTTTGGGCACAACTCATTCCCGGTGTATAAGTCTTGTGAATGTCTTCCAGTTTGTGTTGCTTTTTGACTCCCGGTATGATGAACAGAGACACTTAGCTTTCATAAAGTCTAACTTAACAGTACTTTCTAGGTAAGGCTTTTGGTGTAGAAATCTTTTCTCATTCTGAGTTTAGGGAACTGCTCTGCTATATTTCCTCTGGAAGCTTTGTTGTTTTATCTTTCATACTTTGGCCTCTGATCTGTGTCAAATTAATTTTTGTTTATGCTGTGAGGTTGATGTCTTTTTAAGGATTCAGTGTGTGGGTTTTATTTAGAAAGGTGTATGACAGTCACTGCTATCTAAATGTTAATATTATTATCGATATTGTTTCATACTTTTCAATTCCCTAACGACCTTTTTACGGAGAAGGCAATGACACCCCACTCCAGTGCTCTTGCCTGGAAAATCCCATGGGTGGAGGAGCCTGGTGGGCTGCAGTCCATGGAGTCGCACAGAGTCGGGCACGACTGAGTGACTTCACTTTCACTTTTCAGTTTCATGCATTGGAGAAGGACATGGCAACCCACTCCAGTGTTCTTGCCTGGAGAATCCCAGGGACGGGGGAGCCTGGTGGGCTGTCGTCTCTGGGGTCGCACAGAGTCGGACACGACTGAAACAACTTAGTAGCAGCAGCAGCGACCTTTTAAGCTTCCCTGGTGGCTCAGATGATAAAGCGTCTGCTTGCGATGCGAGAGACCTGGGTTTGATCTCTGGGTTGGGGAGATCCCCAGGGGGAAGAAATGGCAACCCACTCCAGTACTCTTGCCTGGAAAATTCCATTGACTGAGGAGCCTGGTAGGCTACAGTCCATGGGGTCACAAAGAGTTGGACACGACTGAGTGACTTGACTTTCACTTTCTTTTCAATGACCTTTTAATCTTTATTTTCCTGCTCTTTAGTACTTATCTATAGGCTGCTGGGCTTCAAGTTTGAACTTTGTCACTTATGAAGAGTAAGCTTTTCAACAGAAGTTTCTCTGTGTATCAGGTTCTGTGTTTGGGAAAACAAGGATAATAACTGCCTGAATTAGCTCATGAACTGTTGTAAGAACCAAACTGGATAATATACAAAGTTCCTTATAAATGGAAATTGCTATGCTAACATTGTTCATTTTTTGAACACTAAACTAAGAACTCCAGAAACTTCCATTAATAGAAACGTTTGACAAATGGATCTCTGAAAACACTTTGAAACCATCAAAGCCTCAAGTTGGGCTGATGTCACTTCATCTCAGGCTCAAGTCTTTGCTCACCAGTGACAAAGCGGAGGTGTGGAAGGGAACAGTCAACACTGACAGCTTCTGCTCTCCCCAGCCTCAGTGAGGGGCCAGAGGCAGGGAGGTGACAAGCCTGCATTCCGCTTTTTATCACACTGTTTCTTTGTATGAAATCTATCTGGGTCTGGAGTGAGGGATGTGCAAGCAGTCCAGGCCTGGGCTTCTGGCACGTTCTAGCAGTTCTCCACCGGGGGTCCCCAGACCAGCAGCTAGGTTTCTGGCATGTTCTAGCAGTTCTCCACCGGGGGTCCCCAGACCAGCGGCATTGGCACCACCTGGGAATTTGTTTGAAGGCAAATGCTTGGACACACCTTCATCCTGCTGGCTCAGGAACGTGGCTTGTGACTCTTAGGGATCTGGGAGCTATCAAGTCTTCCAGGTGACGGTAATCCCTGTTCGAGTTAAGAGCCAGGAACAAGATGCTGGAAAGGCTGGTCTCCTGGGCTGGCTCTGCAGTTTGTTTCTTGTGTGGCCTTGAGGTAAATCTCATAATCTTCCTGGACCCCGAGTCTCCCCTTTTCAAAAGATAAATGGAGATAACAGGCTGCGGGCCAGAAGCTGGTATGTGAAAGTACCTCATAAACTATGATTGATACAGAGCTGTCTCCTTATTTGGGTATGTCAGTATGGGCATAAAGTATGTCAGAAAGGGACTCATCAGATCATTTGCTGAGGCAGAATGGCTTTTTAAAATTAAAAAATACGATAAAATAGCAAGAGAGTTATTCTGAGAGTTTGGGGCTGCCTTTCACGGGCAGGCAAGACTAGGCCAGTGGAAACAGCCCCGAGGGCAGTGCCCAGGTAGGGGAGGGGCGCGCCTAGAACTGTGTCAAGGTGGGGACTCTAACTGGGGGAGTGAACAGTGGTGATCCCCTTCCTTGGCATTTCATCATCCACCTTTAATCCCTGCCAGATTTACCTCTGATGGACTGAAGGTGAGAGATGGCTCGAGTTATGCCGGAGTGCAGAGTCACAGTCAAGAAAAGTTAGCTGGAGGAAATACCTTCATATGATCAGAGCTGGCAAAAGGGAAGCCTGATCATTTAGACCCCAGGAAAACACATTCTTTCTGAGATTAAGAAAATACATTAGCATCTTCCTGAATCCAGACTGAAGAGACTCATTCTCTAGTCATTCAAATGAAGAAGCAATTTTCCAGTAACAATAGGGCTATTAAATGTGCCAGTTGAAAATGAGAATAATGTGTAGCTCATTGAGCCAACTCCCAAATCAGGATTCTTTCTTACTTCCCAGCAAACTGGGGATGCTCTCTGTTTCTATATATTTCTTATAAATTGCTTATGTGTATCATAGGATTTTACTGAAATATTTAAAATATAACAGCTGCATATGAAAAGTCTTTCCTCCAAAATTACATTTTCAAGGTGACTATGAACACATGAGCATAAAGCTGCTTTTCATGCACTGACCCTGCTGTCTGTAAGATTTGCTAGCGGTGTCCTTTTCCTTTCAAAATTCTTTCTTCCTTTAACGTATCATTTGTCCATAGAAGACACTTTTTCAAGGCAATGGGAAAGGAGTTTCGAATGCCCAGTGTTATGCTACGTTTACTGATAAAATTATGCATCGATGCCCCTTTCAGGTTCAAGGGGGATACAATATGACCACAGAGTCTTGGTTTTTGTGTGTGTGTGTCTGTGTGTTTTTTTTTTTTTCCATTTTATGGAAAAACTCCTTTCAAATAATGGGACATCTGGTCCTGGGTCATCTACCAAGCCAGCACTGGCCGAGAAGAACCCAGTGGATGAGGTCTCCCTGGCATACTTGGAAACTGTCACTTGGAAAATAAAGTGGCAGAGAGCTGGCTTGGCTTAAACAGTGCATCAGTCCCTCCTCCAACTCTGAGTCAGACATAATCACAGAGAGCTCCATAACTTTAGACATGGGGTTTAGCTTACCCTGCTGCCACCCGACCCTGAACTTAGTTGATACTAGTTTCCAGCATGGTGGCAGTGGTGTGTCCATTCACCAGGGTATCACAAATTCCCTGCAACTCAAAACAAGATATTGTAGTGATATCATATTATTAGCTATACAGCTTAACTTCTTCTTGATTTTTAAAGCATACCTTATGTTTAGAGGAGATTTAGGTTCAAATTGAGCGGAAAGTACCGAAAATCCCATACAGCCCTGCCCCTGCACGTACATCCCCTACTCCACCACCGACACCCTGCCCCAGAGTGGCATGTTTGCTGCAGCTGGTGAACATCTATTGACGCAGCAGTATCCCCCAAAGCCCATCGCTTACTTTTGAGCGTTCACTCTTGGTGTTGGACATTCTGTAGGGTCTGGCAACTGTATGACATGTATCCACCACTGTAGGCTCCTACAGAATAGTTTCAGGGCCCTGAAAACCCCTCTGTGCTCAACCTATTTATCCCCCCTCTTCCCCAACCCTGGAAACCACTGGTCTCTACTATTGCCTTGGTTTTGCTTTTCAAGGTTGTCATATAGTTGGAATCACAAAGCATGTAGCTCTTTCGGTCACTAAGGAGCATGTATATAAGGTTCCTTTATCTCTTTTCCTGGCTCAATAGCTCATTTCTTTTTAGAAGTGAATAATATTCCATTGCCTGGATGGATCAGTCTATTTATCCATTCACCTTCTGAAGAACATCTTGGTTGCTCCCAAGTTTTTGCAATTACAGATGAAGGTACAAAGATTCTTCTGCAGTTTTTATAGACATAAGTTTTTGACTCATTCGGGTAAATAACAAGGAGTGCCGTTGCTGGGCCGTAAAAGTATTTTTCTTTTTTAATAAGAAGCTGCCAAACTGTCTTACAATGTATGTGTACCATTTTGCATTCCCACCAGCAGTGAATGGAAATTCCTATTGTTCCACATTTTTGCCAGGTTTTGGAGCTGTGTTTTTAATTTCGGCCATTCCCATAGAAGTGTAGTGTAGCAGCCTCTCGTGTCTGTTTTAATCTGAAGCTCCCTAATGACACATGATGTTGGCCGTCTCTGCATACGCTCTTTTGAAAATTGAAATATAATTGCTCATAGTGTGGTCAGTGATCTCGCTTTGTCCACCCTCTCCTGCCACCTTGTCCATGTCACGCGCGTGTCTGTGACATGTGGGTCTTCTTCAATAAGGTATCTCTTCAGGCATCCTGCTCATTTTTTAACTGGGCTCTTCATTTTGTTAGTGTTGAGTTTTGGATAATATTTCTTTATCAGATTGTTTTTTTTTCAAATAATTTTCCCCAGTCAATGGCTTGTCTCTTCCTTCTCTTGATGGTTTCTTTTCCAAGGCAGGCATTTTTAATTTTAATGAAGTTCAGCTTGTCAATTATTTCTTATATGGGTCATGCCTTTGAGGTTGTATCTAAAAAGACATCATCATAAACAAGACTACCTAGGTTTCCTCCTGTGTTATCTTCCAGTAGTTTCATGGTTTTGCATTTGAGTTTTAGGTGGGTGATCCACTTTGAGTTCCATTTTGTGAAGAAGGGTGTAAGGTTTGTATCTGGATTCCTTTATCTTTTGACTTTGCGTGTGGGTATCTGTTCTTACAGCACCTTTCATTGAAAGACTTTTTTTTTTCCTCCACTGAATTGCCTTTGCTCCTTTGTCAAAGACCACTTGACTGTATTTGTGCAGATTTGTTTCTGGAGTGATCTGTTCGTCTGTTATTTTGCCGATTGCATGCTGCCCTGATGACCGTCCCTTTATAGTCAGTCTTGAAGTTGGTTCCAGTCTGCTGGCTCTCTTGTCTTCTTCAGTAGCGTGCTGGCTATTCCAGCTCTCTTGCTTCTCTGTACAAACTTTATAATCAGACAGTACCCACAGAATTACTTCCTTGCGTTTTGACTGAGATGGTGGGGGATCTGTAGACCAATTGGGAAGAGCAAACATCTGGACGATGTTGAGTCTTCAGTGACGCAAAATGCCTCTTCACTTGTTGCCCTCTGGCCTCTTTCAGCAGAGCTCTGTGGCCTTCCTCATGGAATGGCTGTGCGTCTTTCGTTAGATCTGTGTCTAAGCGTCACCTTTCATCTGGGGGGACGCTAGTGTGAGGGCGTCCTGGTTTCACTCTCGCATTCCGCGGCTCCTGCTGTGTCTGTGGGACATCACCGCGGCGCGAGGGCTCTCTCTGCTTGCCGTCGTGGGGCGACCCTTCCTTGCAGCGTGTGGGCATCTCTCTGTGGCGGATTCTCCCGTCCTGGAGCGCGCTCAGCACTTGTGGCCTATGGGCTCAGCTGCTCCTTCACATATGGGATCTTCACACACCAAGGATAGAACCTGTGTCCCCCGCGTTGGCAGTTTTTTTTTCCTTTTAAAAATTGGAAGATAATTACTTTACAATACTGTGTAGCTTTCTGCAGCACAACAGCTTAAATCAGTCGTAAGTATGGGCGTGTCCCCTTGAACCTCCCTCCCGCCCCCTCATCCCACCCCTCTAGTTGTCAGAGTGCAGGTTGGACGCCTTGTTGCACAGCAGCTTCACACCGGCCAACTGTCTGAGGGCTGGTAACCCCTGCGTCTCCATGCCACGCTCCCAACCTGTCCCCCCATCTCCCCCTGCCGTGTCTCTGTGCCTACCCTGCAAATGGGCTCACCAGTACCAGTTTCCCAGACTCCATATACGTGCATTAATATAGGATGTCTTTCTCTTTCTGAGGTTACTTCACTCTGGATAACAGGTTCATCCACCTCACTAGAACTGACTCAAGTTCACTGAGTTTTCCGGCTGGTGATCTTCCTTTGTATGTGTTTGCCACATCTTCCTTATCCATCATCTCTCCAGGGACATCTAGATGACAGTGCTGCAAGGAACACGAGGATACGTGTGTCTTTTGAACTATGGTTACTCAGGGTAAATGCCCAGTAATTGGATTGCTGGCTCATACGGTGGTTTTATTCCTAGTTTTATTTTTTTAAGAAATCTCCATACTGTTCTCTATAGTGGCTCTGTCAAGCTACATCCCCACCAACAGTGCAAGAACGTTCCCTTTTCTCCACATCCTCGCCAGCGTTTGTTGTTTGTAGATCTTTCAATGATGGCCGTTCTGACTCGTATCGTGTAACACCTCATTGTAGTCTCGACTTCTCTAATAATGAGCCATCTGTATGTCTTCTTTGGAGAAATGCCTGCTTAGGTCTTCTGCCCGTTTTTTGATTGGGCTGTTTGTTTTCTTGATATTGAGCTGCATGAGCTACGTGAATATTTTGGAGATTAATCCTTGTCAGTTGCTTCATTTGCAATTATTTTCTCCCATTCTGAGGGCTGCCTTTTCATTTTGTTAATAGTTTCTTTGCTGTGCAAAGCCTTTTAAGTCTATTCAGGCTCTACTTGGTATTTTCTGTCTTTACTTCCATTATGCTAAGAGGCAGATCATAGAAGATCTTGCTGCAGTTTATGTCAGAATGTCCTGCTAGTGTTTTTCTCTAAGAGCTCCACAGCTCCTGTTCTTAAACTCAGGCCTTAATCTATTTTTGTGTGTGGTGTGAAAGTCGTTCTATTTCATTCTTTTACATGCAGCTGTACAGTTTTCCCAGCACCGCTTTCTGAAGAGGCTGTCTTTCTCCACTGTATATTCTTGCCTCCTTTGTCAAAGATAAGATGCCCATAGGTGTGTGGAGGTACCTCCAGGCTTTCATCTTATTCCTTTGATCTATTTTTCTGCTTTTCTGCCAGAACCACACTCTACTGATGACTGCAGCTTCGTAGCATAGTCTGAAGTCAGGAAGGTTGATTCCTCCAGTTCCACTTTTCTTTCTCACGATCGCTTTGACTATTTGGGGTCTTTTGTATTTCTGTACAGTTGGGAATGTTTTTGTTCCAGTTCTGTAAAAAAAAAAAATGTCATTGGTAGTTTGATAGAGACTGTGTTGAAACTGTAGATGTCATTGGTAGTTTGATAGAGATTGTGTTGAGACTGTAGATGTCATTGGTAGTTTGATAGAGATTGTGTTCAAACTGTAGACTGCTTGGGTAGTATAGCCATTCTCATAGTATTGATTCTTCCAACCTAAGCTCATGGTGTATTGCTCTGTTGTGTCATCTTTGATTTCTTTTATCAATGTGTCTTCTAGTTTTTTGTGTATAAGACTTTTGTCTCCTTAAGTAGATTTACCCTTGTTTTTTTTATTAATTTTTGTTGCACTGGTGAATGTGATTGTTTCCTTAATTTCTCTTTCTGCCTTTTCATTGTTAGTATATAGAAATGCAAGGGATTTCTGAGAATTGATTTTGTATCCTGTGACTTTAGAAAATTCACCGATAAGCTCTAGTAACTCTTTTTGATAGCATCATAAACAGTGCTGAATGTTGTCAAAGCGTTTCCTTCATCTGTTGATATTACCTTATGATTTTTATCTTTCAATTTGTTAATGTTGTGTATCACACTGATTGATTCAAGTCTGTTGAACTATCCCTGCATGCCTGGGAGAAATCCCCTTTATCATGATGTGCAATCCTCTTGATGTGGGCTTCTGCTTGCCAGAATTTTGTTGAAGGTTTTTGCATCTATGCTCATCGGTGATGTTGGCCTGTGACTCTTCCTTGTGTGTGTGATATCGTTGTCTGGTGTTGGCATCAGGGTGACAGTGGCCTTGTAGAATGAGTTTGGAAGCATTCCTTACTCAGCAGTTTTCGGCAGCATCTGAGGAGGGTGGGCATCGGCTCTCCTCTGGCACCTGACAGGCTCACCTGTGGCGCCGTCTGGCCCTGGGGTTTTGCTTTTTTGTGAGAGTTTTGATCATAATTCTGATTTCACTGCTTGTGACTCTCTGTTCAGACTTTCTGTTTCTTCCCGGTTCAGTCTTGGAAGGTTAATTTGTCTGTTTCTGCCAGTCTGTCCATTTTATTGGCATAAAGTTGCCCATAGAAATCTCGTATGATCTTTTGCGTTTCTGCATTGTCTGTTATGACCTGTCCTTTTTCATTTCTAATTTTGTTGATTTGAGTCAACAAATAAAAGTAAAATTTCTCACATATATATCTCTATATTATAAAACTAATGATTGTAACCCAATATTTTCAATATCTGAATAGATAAATGACACCTTTCTAGAGGTTCCCAATACATCAAAATTATGGATGGAGGGTCAGGACTTATAATAACACTACACTAATCACTTAAAATTATAAAATTATAACAGATAATATTGTAAATATAATGTATATATATATATATAAATGCAGAATCACATCCATATTCAAGAAATAACTCTGCTCTTGCTGCCAATATATTACTTATCTGTATAAGGCATGACCAAATAAATAATGTCTAAAGAATGCAATCAATCAAATTATGTACATCAATATAATGTTTCTTTTCAAAAACATGCAAGGCATTCAAATGATGATATTAAAAGAAAGGCAGGAAATTCTGTTGACTTAGTGTGGCAGATTGAATTTTCCTTTCCAAGGATGAACATGTTCTCTCCCTTCCTGCATCTTCTGTGAAGACGTAGGATTTATGTTCTTTCCCCTTTACTTTGGGACAAACTTATGACTCTAGTATAAGGGATGCCATGTGGAATTTGAGGCTAATTTATGAAAGCTGAAACAGCAGCCACCTGATTCTCTTCTGGGACATTTGCTCTTGGAATTCAGCCACCAAACTATGCAAAAACCCAGGCTACATGAAACTGCTACAGTCACAGATGTTCTCAATGACCACAGCATGTAGGATCTTGGTCAATAGCCCAATCCAACAACCAGACCTATGGCTAGGTGAGCAAGTGACTCTGGTCCCCAGACCTCAAGTCACCGTCAAAGCCTTTCCAAGTGATGCTCCAGAGAGCAGGGAGACTAGCAATGAGCTCCAGCCGTTTCCAGCTGCATTTGGATCAGTGCTGAGAGTCTGCAGGGAGGCTTGGAGGACACTGACATAGGCCCAGTGCTGGGCATTCTCACGAGGTCCCTGCCATGCTGACATCATGCATCCCTCCAAGTTTCCTCTGAGGGGGAGGGTGGCCCCCACCTTGTACGTCTGTCAGCCAAATACTGTAAAGACAGAAAGCATCTTGTGAGTGAAACATATCAAAATAGATCTCAAGGAGATAGCAGTAAGTGGTCTAGATTTTAGTTTACTGACTGAGAATTGAACCTAGGTAACCTGGATGGAGGAGGAGGCAACGGCACCCCACTCCAGTACTCTTGCCAGGAAAATCCTATGGACGGAGGAGCCTGGTGGGCTGCAGTCCACGGGGTCGCTAAGAGTCGGACTCGACTGAGTGACTTCACTTTCATTTTTCACTTTCCTGCATTGGAGAAGGAAATGGCAACCCACTCCAGTGTTCTTGCCTGGACAATCCTAGGGACGGGGGAGCCTGGTGGGCTGCCATCTGTGGGGTTGCACAGAGTCGGACATGATTGAAGTGACTTAGCAGCAGCAGCAACCTGGATGGAAAACAGGAATCCTAGCCACTAGACCACCAGGGGCTAGATGATAAGAGAAACTGTTTAAGATTGAAGCAAAGGGGGAAATACCCAGAGGGAAAGGGTGTGGGCGTCCCTCACTAATGAAGATGAGTGCAGTGAAGAGGTGATGTAATTCCTTATACAGAACAATTCTTCTGGGTCTTTATTTACCTTTGGCTAATTATCTTGTTTCTTTTCACACATCTGACCTGCCTAGGATTCTCTGCAACACACGTGCACGAGTTTTTGCTAAGATGGATCCCAGCACAGAGACCTGTAGGCACACGTCCACGCTTACTATGGGGTGGTACCTCCTCCCATTTGGACCAGCAAGGAGCCTTCCTGTTCCTGTGCAGCCCGGAAGCTTGACCTCAGGAGTCTCATCTCTTCCTTATGTCTCTTCCTCAGCAGAGCTCTGCTTCTGCCCCTAGCTTTGTCCTTGGAGTGTCTGGGGGAAAGGAAACTTCAATTTTAGTCTGCTTGACAAACACAAGCTGCCCAGCCCAGGGGGCATCTATCCTCTGCCTCAGAATGACCTCCACTTGACTGAGCCTGCATCAGAACAGGGCTCTGACGTGTCTGTGGGACCCGGAGTCCTCTGTCTCAGCTCACCCCCAGAACAGTTCTTCTGTCATATTCCTTATCTTTCAGAAGTATGGGTCAAGTTTGGCTTCAAGCTCATTCTTGTTAAAATTGACACAGACCTGGACTCCATTCTCACTAGGTTTGGTTATTAGGAGTTTTGATTTACACCTTGGAAAGTAGATTTCCTTCCAACTACCCCCATATAACAGGGCTGAGACGCTGACATGGAATAACCCTGTCTTGGAAACAGCACTTGCCCTATCCAGCTCTGGGGATCAAGGAGTTAGACCACAAATGGTAACAGGGCCCCTATTGGTTAACAGCTTTGTTCTGCTGACATCTTGGTACAATCAAGGACAGTTCAGTTCAGTAGCTCAGTCGTGTCCGACTCTTTGCGACCCCATGAATCGCAGCATGCCAAGCCTCCCTGTCCATCACCAACTCCCGGAATTCACTCAGACTCACGTTCATCGAGTCCGTGATGCCATCCAGCCATCTCATCCTCTGTCGTCCCTTTCTCCTCCTGTCCCCAATCCTTCCCAGCATCAGAGTCTTTTCCAGTGAGTTCACTCTTCGCATGAGGTGGCCAAAGTACTGGAGTTTCAGCTTCAGCATCATTCCTTCCAAAGAAATCCCAGGGCTGATCTCTTTCAGAATGGACTGGTTGGATCTCCTTGCAGTCCAAGGGACTCTCAAGAGTCTTCTCCAACACCACAGTTCAAAAGCATCAGTTCTTCGGCGCTCAGCCTTCTTCACAGTCTAA
>SJYG01001382.1:0-62222 GCA_006410535.1 Litocranius walleri
GTTTTTTTTTTTTAAATCTTGATCTTTTTTTTCACCCTAAATATTTTGAGATCTCATCAAGAGCTTAGAAATGATTCTCATCCATTTTCAGGACAAATGAAGTGCCTACTTAGGGTCTTGACTGTAGCTTTCTCCTCTCGTTCCTTCCTGTGCCGCCATTTTGGAAGGAAGCCCATCTTCTCCCTTAAGAATATAGGCTCCATTCTCAGAGCTAGCAGTGGAGGAAGTATCCCCAGCTGAGGAACTGTTACTGGGCCTCATGGCCCCAACTGTTAGAAAATCTAGAACAGCACTGTCCAGTGGGATTTTCTGTAGTAGTAGGAATGTTCCATATTTGCACTGTCCAGTAGTAGCTACCAGCCACAAATGGCTATCAAGCACTTAAAATGTGGCTGATATGACTGAGGAACTGAATTTGTAATTTTGTTTAATTTAAATTTAAATAGCCACCTTATTAGCACAGATTTAGAACTCATATGGTTTACCTGCAGAGGTGGACAAAATGTGCAGAAGAGTAAATGTATCCCTCCCAACTCCAATATTTTCTCAATAGGGCTGTGCCCAAGTTCATGAAAAGGATCAAGGTTCCAGACTACAAGGACCGGAATGTATTCGGGGTCCCTCTGACAGTCAACGTTCAGCGCACAGGACAGCCCCTCCCCCAGAGCATCCAGCAGGCCATGCGCTACCTCCGCAACCATTGTTTGGATCAGGTGAGAGCCGATGTCTGCAGGTCCCACTTAATCGTGGGAGCTCAGGTGCATGCATCATTTTCTAGTTCTTCAGTGAAAATGTTGCTTTCCTCTTGACACTTTACATTTTGTTTTGTTTTTCCAACAAGGTTGGCCTCTTCAGAAAATCAGGTGTCAAATCCCGGATTCAGGCTCTGCGCCAGATGAATGAAAGCACCATAGATTGTGTCAACTATGAGGGACAGTCTGCTTATGATGTGGCAGACATGTTGAAGCAGTATTTTCGAGATCTGCCTGAGCCACTGATGACAAACAAACTCTCAGAGACCTTTCTGCAGATATACCAATGTGAGTATTCTTTGACCTTGACATGGCTGGCGGTGGGGGAAAGTGGGGTCAGCCAAAACCTGTAGCTCCTTTGATGCCATTCTTTTGGATCCACATCGTGACCTCTTAGAGACAGGTCATCAGTTTTTGTTCTGTTTCTTTTTTGCCTTTTTGTTTGTAAAACAGATTTCTGTACATCTGTTGAGTAGTTCAGGAAAAACTCCTTTGTCATCATTCTCCAATTACTAAGCAATTGTACGTTTTTACATTCAAATCCAGGAACTCATTTTTTTTTCATTCATTTGAAGAACAGTGTTAATCTAACATACTTAAAAGAGCAGATTCCAAGATCTCTCTCTCTCTCTGCCTTGTCTATAGGTATTTCAGTTGCTTCTCTTCTCTCTAGCAAAGCCTGTTGTGTTTAAAATTTCACAGGTGTCCATGTGTTTTATCTTGCTGTAAAATGAATAAATAATCTTTCTGTTATGCATCTCAGCTTCTGCCAGAAATAGCTGGGAAAACAATCCCCATGCCCATCTCACTTTTAAGTAAAGCTTAAAGCAAACAGTTGTCTAAATTAATGATCAAGATCAGGATTATAGCTTTTACAGCCTTGTGTTTTTCTTGGCTCAGTGTGGTATTACAGCAATGTAATTTAAAAGCAGCTTCTCTCAGAGCTAGAATTGTCTTTAGAATTGGCGCATGGGACTTGATTTTATGAGAAATGGAGCTGGTCTGGATTATTTCATTATTTGTTTCATCCTTTCAGATTTTATGAAAACACAGGTCACATTTCCCCCCAAGGTATTTGTTATGTATTGTAACCATGGAGCTGTTTAATCAGTTTGTCCTATGGAGCTGCGTTTGAGTGACTTGAATTTTCCACCACATGCCTTTCAAAAGAAAAATTTTGCCTAGTATAGGAGACCTGAAAGTTGTGTTTAGCCTTTTCTACCTGTTTTATTAGTTTATACATATTATATATTATATTATATTGTTATATTATTTATATTTTTATGGGTTTATTTCTCAAGCATGTATTTTTACTACTAGCCTCTCAGTAGGCTTTCCAAAGCTTAAATTATTACATAAAAGACATCTGTTGTTTAAACTGAATATTTTAGCAGCTTCCTTTCCTCATTTAAAGAATGAGCAGATCAGGTAAAATTAGAAAAGTCCCTGGAGATGCTGAAACCTTTGTAGTCAAAATGAAGAAATCTCAGTTTTTGTACTCTCGTATGTGTTTTTAATAAATTTCTTGAAACTGAACAAAAGTATAAGCCTATAATGTTCAGGAATTGAGAATGGTTAAACTAGGAGTTTTGAAAAAAAGTACTTAGAAAAGAAAGAAACCAAATCTCTGTAAACTAAAAGAAAACAGCAGACATTATCTGGAGTTGAACTCTGAGATGGATTTAGGAGTATATTGGCATGGTGGGTGTTTAAAATTCTCAGTTCCTCCACAGGCAGGAAATACTTGAGGGTAGTGACATTGGTGCAATCCCTAATCTCTTCCATATTAACCTCAAGTACACTTTCTGCAAGTGCTTGTTCAGTGCTGGGCTGAGGTCTTTGGTGCCAGTATTTGCTTTTGGGACGTTTCCTTGCAAATGTACGTGGAAAATCACTGGGTTGACGGGGGAAGTGCTGGTGTCGTGCAGATGTGCCCAAGGACCAGCGTCTCCAGGCGATCAAGGCTGCCATCATGCTCCTGCCCGACGAGAACCGGGAGGTCCTACAGACGCTCCTGTACTTCCTGAGCGATGTCACTGCAGCCGTCAAGGAGAACCAGATGACCCCCACCAACCTGGCCGTGTGCTTGGCGCCTTCTCTCTTCCACCTCAACACTCTGAAGAGAGAGAACTCCTCCCCCAGGTGCGGGTCCAGTGAGCTGCGCACGCCCGTTGTTCGGTCGGCGGCAGCCTCCCTGTCCTTACAGGGCTGTCCGCCTGGTTTTTGTGTGTGCTAATACCTGAATCCAGCAAAAGGGAGTTTGACCTCCTCCTTTCGCAGCCCACGTTCCTCCCCTGTGCTTCTCCCATCCTTCCTACTCAGCCCTGGCCATGTGGCCTCCTAGGCAGTCCTAGTTTTCACCGGCTTTTCAGAAGCATTTGCATTCCTGCTTTGCCACGGCAAGGGTTTCCCCTGACCCTTTGTCAGTACGCTCGGTAACATAGCCATCATACTTTCTATGCACGAAGAATCATGAGGGTTTGCTGACCTCAAAAACAGTCCTGGCTTCTGCATAAATAAAGCCAGTCTGGCTTGGCTTCTTCAGCAGAACCGAGCTGCTGGCCTGTGCCAGAGGTTGAAAGGAGCCGGATGTGAAATATGTAAGGATGGTGTTCAGCCTCGAAGTTAAGAACCTGGCCGAGCCAGTGCTGCAGAATTTCTCCTTAGATGCAGAGAAGGTGAAGTGACTGGAAGTCGAGCAATCTGGAAAATAACTAAGGCTGATGTTTGCTCAGCACCGTATTCTGTCCCCAGCAAGGGTCTGCACCCTGGGCTTTCATTATCAACTTTAATCCTCCTAACAGTTGAAGGAGTTGAAGCTGCTGTTAGTCTATTTTATACATGAGGTGGGACTGCGGGGCAGGTCCGTTAAGTAACTAACTTGCTTCTGTCTGATGGGAAAAAAATGGCAGAGGAACTTCTTACTTACACAAATATTTTATATAAAGTAGGAAAGGCATTATTAACTCCTTTCTACCAAATTCATCCTGCTGATCCTTTTCCTCAACTCTAAAGGAACTTGACAGATAGTTCTCAGCTGTTGGGATGGGGCCTAGTTGTGTTAGGTGAAGTTAGCTTTGCTTCCGAAAGACAGACAATGCTTAATTAACTAGTTCTCACCATTGACCTGAGCATTCCTCCTTTAATGGGATAGAGAACTAAAGGGGAGCAGTAGAAAGAGATCAGATAAGATTAAGACAAAACCTCTAGGAAACAATAGACTTCTCTCACCAACAGGAGGGTCTCCTGTTTAATTTTAAACTGGAAAGAATGATACTATTTACCCCAATGACCAGAGCTTCCCACCCACCCACCAGTCAGAGCTGCCTTTCCTTCTCCCCACCCCACATGTATAGACGTTAGAAGCTTCTCTGTTTCAGTAGGAACCTATTTAACATGGTGGTTTTATTTTTATGGGCTGCATGGTATGGGGGAATCTTAGTTATCTCGACCAGGAATCAAACCCATGCCCCCTGTTTTGGGAGCTTAGATATGCAATCACTGGACACAAGGGAAGCCCCTAACATGATGGTTTTAAATAGCCTAGATTTCATCAGAGGCAGTCTCTTTCATGTTTTTTGTATGTTGTTGATGCAACTGAGAAATTTTAGTGACCAAAGTAAAACTCTCTTTAACTACTTAATGTCAAATAAGCTTCAGTGAAATAGCCTTTTTCTCTCTTTTAGGTTTCATAGAATAACACATTGATTAAAAATATATAAACATTTGAATCTTGCCTCTCCCTCATTTTCTCTCTCTAGGGTAATGCAAAGGAAACAGAGTTTGGGCAAACCAGATCAGAAAGATCTGAATGAGAATCTCGCTGCCACTCAAGGGCTAGCCCATATGATTGCTGAGTGCAAGAAGCTTTTCCAGGTAGGGAGATGGAAAGTTTTGTTATTTGTTGCTGCTGCTGCTGCTAAGTCGCTTTAGTCGTGTCCGACTCTGTGTGACCCCATAGACGGTAGCCTACCAGTCTCCCCGTCCCTGGGATTCTCCAGGCAAGAACACTGGAGTGGGTTATTATTTCCTTCTCCAATGCATGAAAGTGAAAAGTGAAAGTGAAGTTGCTCAGTTGTGTCCGACTCTTAGCAACCCCATGAACTGCAGCCCATCAGGCTCCTCCATCCATGGGATTTTCCAGGCAAGAGTACTGGAGTGGGGTGCCATTGCCTCCTCCGAGAACTACCTTATAATCCAGCAATTCCACTCCTAGGTGTATATCCAAAGGGAAAAAAAAACACTAAACCTAAGTGTCCATCAGATGAAAGGATAAAGAACTAAAGAATATGTGGGATGTGTCTGTGTGTATGTCTGTAAAATGAAATACTACTCCACCATTAAAAAAAAAAGGAATGAAATTTTGAGTTTTGCCATTTGCAACAACATGGATGGACCTGGAGGGCATTATGCTTAATATAATAAGCCAGGCAGGGAAAAGCAAGTATGTACATATATGTAGAACCTAAAAAATAAGACAAAAGAATGAAAACAGTGAAAGAGAAACAGACTTACGTGTATAGAGAGCAAAGTGGTGGTTTGAGGAGTTAAACCACAAGATATATTGTACAGCACAGGGAATATAGCCAATTTTTTTATCATAACTGTAAGTGGAGTATATAAAGCAATTAGCTATACTTCAATTTCAAAAAAAAAAAAAATTCCATGTCTTCGTCAGTGTAGGCCTTGTTTAGTCAGTTTGCCTTCTACTCCAGCTTCTTCCTAAAGAGGAGGACCTCACACAAGAATAAGCTTTCTAGATACCTTTGTGAAGGTGCTCTGCTGGCATCCTCGTGACTCCATGTGAAGTCAGCAGGGACACCCTTCACCTGATGGAGGCAGGGGATTAGACTGCTTTCACAGCCTTGAGGATCCTGCTGCTTCCACCATGGGCAACAGACATCCTTTTTGTCTCTTGTGTCCCTCCCAGGTTCCTGAGGAAATGAGCCGATGTCGAAATTCCTACACCGAACAGGAGCTAAAGCCCCTTACCCTCGAAGCGTTAGGACGCCTTTGTAATGATGACTCAGCCGACTACCAACACTTCCTCCAGGACTGTGTGGACAGCCTGTTTAAAGAGGTCAAGGAGAAGTTCAAAGGCTGGGTCAGCTACTCCACATCTGAGCAGGCCGAGCTCTCCTATAAGAAGGTAAGTCGTATCTTCATTGTCGGCCATCCGAGTCTGGTGGTTGAGACTTGGATTCATTAGAGACCAGATCCTTTTGCCAACACAGTGGCGGTCTGTCACCCATTGCCTTCCCTCTAGAGCTGGGCAGATAGGTGATTTATTATCCCCGAGGTAAGAGTGGGAACCCGTTCAGTGAGGGATGGTGCTCATTGAACTCATGTCAAAGGAAACTCCCTAGTGAAATCCTCTGGCTCCACAGAATCGTGCAAGAGTTTCCTGGAATGTGTTACTAATGGTCTTGGGCCTCCAGGAGTTTTATGAGGAGCTGGCTGTTTCTATCCTTTGATTGGAACCCCCTCAGGCTCTCCTCCGTTCTCAGTCACTCTTCTCCTGGCCCTCTAATAAGCAGGGAGTGCTGGGGGCAGGGATGGTTGGTTTAACTTGAAAGCACCTTGAGGGCAGAGATATCCTGTGTGACTTTCCACGCACATGGAGGCATTTGTTGACTTCTCTCTACCACCTTGAGAAGAAAGAAACCTTGAGCACAGGCCAGATGGCCTTGCAGGCTTGGATGTGCAAACAAATCTTAACTTTCATTGCACTGACCCTAATATGGGTCCCAGGAAAACAAATAAAATCAGACGTGATGCCAGCAGTCCTATCTGCTTTCTGTTCTGATCTTGAATATACTTGAGGTCAGCAGCCTGTTAAAGTCAGAAATAAGCATTAGGTCCATGTACCCGGCTAGCAGTTTGTCTTAAGAGTCTAGATGTGTAGGGACTGTCTCAGCACTGAAGAGTCCATCCTCTTCTCAGGTGAGTGAAGGACCGCCTCTGAGGCTTTGGCGGGCAACCATCGAAGTCCCTGCAACACCCGAGGAAATCTTAAAGCGCCTCCTGAAAGAGCAGCACCTCTGGGATGTAGACTTGTTGGATTCAAAAGTGATTGAAATCCTGGACAGCCAGACGGAAATTTACCAGTACGTCCAAAACAGTATGGCGCCCCATCCTGCTCGGGACTATGTCGTTCTGAGGTGAGAGCTTCCGGATTGATTATTGTGGCAAGAATGAGCTTGTATATCACTGAAAATTACATTAAAATTACTTAAAATAGAACATGTGCTTCCGTAAAAGCATTGAACCCTTCCATTTAAGAAAGATAACATCTGCATTTAGTCCAGCAGTGTGTCCATCCCTGAAAATGGTTTGAAGTCTTGGAACTGAGCTCAGAGAGAGAGGCACAGTCCATCAAATGTGCTCAGTGGTAGCTATTTTTTCCCCTTTAGGATCGATTTTCTCAGAAATAGCTAGTGAATGCATCAGCCAGGAAATAACATTTGGGTCCCAAGTGAGCTGTGGTTGAAGCTGATTTATATGTAATTCCTACATTCTCTGAAGACATTACTGAAGGAAGAATTTCAAAAATCTTTGAGGAAATGTCACATCATTAGTCCAGAACTTCTCCAACAGAGTTAAGTTTGGATGTCCACGTTCTAGTACATTTGTGAAACATAAAAAGGGTTTTCAAATTCACTTCAGTTTGGTTCTCTTTCAAAGAACTGACTGTGTGAGCTTGTATACCCACTGCAGAAGGGGCTCTGTACAGAGTGAGCCATTTGTGAGTTCTTGCACAAGGATGCTTTCTGCCCAGGCCGGGTCACCAGGGGCCCCTACCCTGCCTTTCAGCTCCCTCCTCTAAGAGTGAGGCCCCGTTTTAAACTTGGCTTCCAGGAACCTCCCATTTACTCCCCGCCTCATTTTGTCTCTGCAGAACATGGAGGACTAATTTGCCCAAGGGAGCCTGTGCCCTTTTGCTCACCTCGGTGGATCATGACCGGGCGCCTGTGGTGGGAGTGAGGGTCAATGTGCTCCTGGCCAGATATCTGATCGAACCCTGTGGGTCAGGGAAATCCAAACTCACCTACATGTGCAGAGCAGACTTAAGGTACGTTCTGATGCTGATTTTTTTTTATTTTTTTGACATCGTGAGTGAGGGGCATAAAGTAGATTCAGACTTTTTGTCTATGCAAAAAAAAAAAAAAAAAAAACTTAAATGAATACATCCTTGCATCTTGGATGCTCCATGAAGAGCAGTGTTTATAAAGTAACTTCTTCACATTTCTGGGTCTTCTGGATACCACTTACTAATTTCCACTCTTTAGAGAATTTGGTATTAAAGCAATGCAGATATGGTGGTTCTGCCATGAGCTTAAAGCCACAGGAAATGAGAGTTTGAATCAGCAAGCTGATGTGTGTTATTTTATATTCAAAGATACTTAAATAATATGACATGCCCTTTTAGTAATTAATTAGGCCTATGCTCTGTGTCTTATCAAAAAATGAATAAAATGCAGTAATACCAACAAGAAAAAAAAATCAACCTCTGAAAACTTTCCAAGGGCTCTCCTGCTAAATCAATTCTTGTTTGAAGTCTTTACACTGCTGTACTTCAAGTATCTGTTATCTATTTTTGTTCGATATGCCAGAGCTTTCCTGAATAGTTATACCCAGTCTCTGTGTGTTAGTTGTTCGATCACGTCCGACTCTTTGTGACCTCATGGACTGTAGCCCTCCAGCCTCCTCTGTCCATGGGATTCTCCAGGCAAGAATACTGGAGTGGGTTGCCATTTCCTCCTGCTGGGGATCTTGCCAACCCCAGGATAGAACCCAGGTCTCCTGCATTGCAGGCGGATTCTTTACTGTCTGAACCACCAGGGAAGCCCAGTCTCACCCCATATTTGCACTCAGCATGCTGTTCCTTGAGAAACTTCTGGTTCCATAAGTGTGATGAAGGTGTCGGGAGATTACTTTGGAATAGTAAGAGAGATCTTTACTTGCACATTTCCACATCAAGAAATAGAGTTGTATTCAGAACTCCCTTCAGCTCATTCAGGGTTTTCCAACTTGAATAATTTGTTTGTGTTTCCTTTCTGTCTGCCGTAGGGGCCACATGCCAGAGTGGTACACGAAATCTTTTGGACATTTGTGTGCAGCTGAAGTGGTAAAGATCCGAGACTCCTTCAGTCATCAGAACACTGAAACCAAAGACACCAAATCTAGGTGATTCCTGAAGCATGGCCACTGGGCGTTTGTTTCTAGAACACTTGCCAGTTCTTGGAAGATTAGGTTCAGTGTCTGATCCTGAAATGAAACTACAAATTGGAGAGTGGGGATTGACTATAGCGATTTGATACCTTTTTAAAGCTGCTTCCTGTTTGTGTTAGGTCTGTATTATGGACCTTGACTGGAATATATGACTTTGCAAAAAAAAAAAGTATTTGAATTGCTTCTGAGAAGCAAAACTCTATAACTGCGTTAGGGAAGATAATGAAGAGACTTCATTTTCTTGCAATGTCAGTGTCTGTGTACGTGTACCTGTCATTTTCTTTGCAGTGTATGGAGGGATGGGTGTATCCACTGGAATAGTTGGTCCTCTTTGACATGTTTTCTCACTGAGAAGAGCAAAGAAAGGTTTGCACAGAGGAGTGTGTGTATGTGTGTTTGTTGCTGGTTGAATGGCAGAGATGTGTAAGTTGGGCCGCAGTGTCTGGCACACTGAGACACCTCCAAGAAGGACTTTGATGCACCAGGTTCAGTTTAACCTGGAATATCTGACTACCCATGGAATCATCCAGAAAGGGAACCCATTTATTTTATTTTGGGGTGTTGGACAACCCACCCATGTCTTTTTTTCTTTTCTTTTCTGAATTAGTAGACATATTCCTTTTCCACCAACCTCTTCTTTACCATAAAAGTGATTGTAATTTACTCAGATAGCCCCTTTTGAACGCAGTTTATGTCTAAATCTGATTGCAAGGAGCAAAGTTGTTTTTATCCAGTACAGGTGAATTCAGGGATGGAAATTCTTCCTTGCTAGCACCAAAGCAGTTTTGTTTTGTTTTTTGGTTTTTAAGTTGAGATGTGAAAACTGACCACTTTGTCTACTTCTGAATCAAGTATCAACACTTTCTATGTATCTGCAAAGTCTTTGCATGTCTGTGTTAGGAGAAACTCTTAAAGGCACTATGTATGGGAACACAAGAAACTATGTCCCAAGGAACTCCTTGCAAATGTAACCCAACCAAAAAGTTGCTTGTTGTCGTTATGGTTATTAGCAGCATTTTTTTAAAGCTGCATATGTTTATTAATTGGATTTGTCCTTATCAGCAAAGAGGGTTTATTTTGTTTTTCCTATATTTCTTTCTCTCCTCTTTTCTAAAGCCCTTAGGATACATTTGAGTAGTAATGGAAAGTTCTAATCACAGTAAAAACAAATAAAAATACACTAGTGCAGGGTTTTGGAAGGGTGGTCTTTATACAGGTTTTACTGTAATAGTAAAGGTTGGCTCAAAAGACAGTATTAGTGAAATTTATTTTATATGGATCAAAAGTGAATAATGTATGAATGAGAGTTGTAAGAAGGATTTTAATTTTGTTATAATTTAGTTACCATTGTCAGTGTTATTTCAAAGGTTCTTTGAAGAATTAAGGGGCGGGGGACAGATCAGAGTTTAATTTGAGTATTTTGGATATTAGTGTTCCTCATGAAGATATACTTGTATATTCAATTTTAATGGCCTTCAGATTTGTAAGATTGTATGTTGTATATACCATTCTATTAAGAAATATGTACACCTACCTGTCCACTGTGCTTTCCAACATAGATAAAGCATGATAAAAATTATTATTTAAAATATACTTGTATTTATACCTCAGATATTCTTTTGGATTTTGTACCTCAAGGCTTTTTGGTTTGTTTTTTTGCTAATGTAAATACACTTTACATGAATACAGTCTAAGTGAAAAAAATAAATAAAAGAAGAGGTTTATAACTTGCTCTATATCTGTACAGAATATAATCAGTAAGTGCACTATTAAATGTTTAAGTAAGGGAAACGTCTGGCCTGCTTTCCGTTGTATTGCATCTCTCTACCACCCTTCAAACCACAGATGGCAAGGCTTACCATCCTAGCATCAACTGAAATGGAAATATAGATTTGCTGCAGGAAAAAATCAGACTGCAAATCATTCCAAGGCCAAACTGCAACTGAGCCACTCACTCACAAACAGGAAACCCTGGTGAAGGTTCAGGAAGCACTGAGATGCTCTCCAAACAAAGGTCACGAGGAAACGATGCTGAGAAAGTTACAAGAATAAGCAACAGCAACCAAAAGATGCTCATAAGCAAAGCCAAGGTCATGGATTCATTCCATAAAAGGTCTCTTTCCCACTGTTTGCTTTCCTGTTCAAAGGATTCCTTACATATTTGACCGGAGGAGAATGTGAAGGATATAAACATTTTCAAGAAGTCTGCTTTAAACCACCTACAGTAATATTGCCCCAACTTACTAATTGTGACTAAATGCCTAGGTTGTAAGCTCTCTGAGAGCAGGGCTCTTCTATATGTCTTTATAATCCCCTACAGCAGCTTTCAGTGTTTTGTACTTGTAGGCACCTAATAAATTTATTATTTGCCAAATGGAATTGATTGAATTTGTGTCTGTTGTTTTATTTTTTTATTTTTTTTATTTTTTATTTTTTTTATTTTTGTCTGTTGTTTTAAAATGGATCAAGTCTAGGATGCTCTCTGTCACTGTGGCTCATCCATGCCCATTTTTAGATGGGAGGGACTGAAACTTGTTGCATCTAGTGAAATCCCAAAGTTCAAACTGAAGAAGACATAGATGCTCTACAGAGATGCTCTGGATTCTAAATTAGAGAGTTTTTGTGCTCGAAATTCAGCCAGTCTCATTTCTCCAATACAATGTGATACAGATCTTAAAATTTGCTCTTGACAAATACTATGGGCGTAGTAAAGGGGAAAAACCAACCTCGATAGAATTTTTTTTTTCTAAAGACACACACACAGCCCAAAGCCTTCTTTATTTGCCTCTGCCTCCAGTCCTGGTTTCCTCAGAGCCATATAAAATGAAAAATAAAAATGTCTCAAGCCTGAAATAGCAAAAGTTCAGTTGTTTGAATGCCTCTGGAGTCATGACTTACTCTTAGGCTAAGTGTGGTTACCACGGTAGGAGAGATGCTCTCACAGGCACCAAGGTAGATTCAGATTGCTCTCATCACCCCCATTGTCCTTGTCGCCTCATTTAGTTATTCCAACACCTATTTATTTCACCCACATGGAGCTCAGACCTGAAGATACTGCAGTCCTGAAAATCTGCTCTCATGAACACTAATAAAGAAATGATAACACCCCATAGCATCCTGGCCACCAGTTTACAGATAGGATAACTTGGGAGATACTAACAAAATTAAATGTATTCTTAATTTTAAGAATTAAAATTCTTGAAATTTGCCTGCAGGGCTAAGGGAAACAACTGAGGTTTTGGAAAAGTAAAAAAGTGAGGAAAGCTAGGAAAGATAATCCAAACTGGTGCTTTTCCAACACCACTTGTTAGAGGGGTATGTGTGAATGTGTATACATGCAGAAAGATAAAGGCAAAAGAGATGTGTGAGATTTTCTTTTTTTTTTAATTATGAAAGAATGATAACACATTTGCCAGGAGACTTGGTAAATACAGAACAAGGATATAAATAGTTCCACTATATATTACTTTGTGTATAATATATACAATATATATGCAAATACATTATTTTAAGTAGTAAACTAAGATTTTTAGTTGGAGTTTCAATATCAAACTCCCAAAAATTAATACAATGAATATACAGAGGAGTAGAAGGATATAGTAGACCTGAAAAGCACAGTGAACCAATTCAACATAAGATTTATATAATTTTCACACAAGATTAGATACAAATTCTGTTCAAGTTCGCATAGACAAACCCATAGACCAACATTCATGGGTCTTTTTGCCACTTTTGTCAACTTTTCACATACTCAATCCTCACACGCAACCCTTGTAGCATAGATATTATCCTTATAAGGCACAGGTTAAAGTGTTCGGAGCCTCAAGGAAGAGTTGAAATTCCACCTCACTGATCGTACCCCAGCCCATCTCCCATCTGCTGATCTTTCTTTAATCCAGTGACAAATTTCTCATCAGTTCAGTCACTCAGTCGTGTCCGACTCTGCGACCCCATGAATCGCAGCACGCCAGGCCTCCCTATCCATCACCAACTCCCAGAGTTCACTCAGACTCACGTCCATCGAGTCAGTGATGCCATCCAGCCATCTCATCCTCTGTCGTCCCCTTCTCCTCCTGCCCCCAATCCCTTCCAGCATCAGACTCTTTTCCAATGAGTCAACTCTTCGCATGAGGTGGCCAAAGTACTGGAGTTTCAGCTTTAGCATCATTCCTTCCAAAGAAATCCCCGGGTTGATCTCCTTCAGAAGGAACTGGTTGGATCTCCCTGCAGTCCAAGGTACTCTCAAGAGTGTTCTCCAACACCACAGTTAAAAAGCATCAATTCTTCGGCCATCAGCCTTCTTCACAGTCCAACTCTCACATCCATACATGACCACTGGAAAAGCCATAGCCTTGATTAGACGGACCTTAGTCGGCAAAGTAATGTCTCTGCTTTTGAATATGCTATCTAGGTTGGTCATAACTTTTCTTCCAAGGAGTAAGTGTCTTTTAATTTCATGGCTGCAGTCACCATCTGCAGTGATTTTGGAGCCCCAAAAAATAAAGTCTGACACTGTTTCCATGGTTTCCCCATCTATTTCCCATGAAGTGATGGGATTGGATGCCATGATCTTCATTTTCTGAATGTTGAGTTTTAAGCCAACTGTTTCACTCTCCACTGTCACTTTCATCAAGAGACTTTTTAGTTCCTCTTCACTTTCTGCCATAAGGGTGGTGTCATCTGCATATCTGATGTTACTGATATTTCTCCCAGCAGACTTAATTCCAGCTTATGTTTCTTCCAGTCCAGCATTTCTCATGATGTACTCTGCATATAAGTTAAATAAGCAGGGTGACAATATACAGCCTTGACATACTCCTTTTCCTATTTGGAACTAGTCTGTTATTCCATGTCCAGTTCTAACTGTTGCTTCCTGACCTGCATACAGATTTCTCAAGAGGCTCGTCAGGTGGTCTGGTATTCCCATCTCTTTCAGAATTTTCCACAGTTTATTGTGATCCATACAGTCAAAGGCTTTGGCATAGTCAATAAAGCAGAAATAGATGTTTTTCTGGAACTCTCTTGCCTTTTCCATGATCCAGCAGATGTTGGCAACTTGATCTCTGGTTCCTCTGCCTTTTCTAAAACCAGCTTGAACATCAGGAAGTTCACGGTTCACGTATTGCTGAAGCCTGGTGGAGAATTTTGGGCATTACTTTACTAGCATGTGAGATGAGTGCAATTGTGCAGTAGTTTGAGCATTCTTTGGCATTGCCTTTCTTTGGGATCAGAATGAAAATGGACCTTTTCCAGTCCTGTGGCCACTGCCGAGTTTTCC
The DNA here is from genome assembly GCA_006410535.1 of Litocranius walleri. NCBI lineage: Eukaryota > Metazoa > Chordata > Mammalia > Artiodactyla > Bovidae > Litocranius > Litocranius walleri. The sequence continues at coordinate 14,263 of SJYG01001382.1, forward strand.
AGATTTGCTGGCATATTGATTGCAGCACTTTCACAGCATCATCTTTCAGGATTTGAAACAGCTCCACTGGAATGCTGTCACCTCCACTAGCTTTGTTCGTAGTGATGTTTTCTAAGGCCCACTTGACTTCACATTCCAGGATGTCTGGCTCTAGATGAGTGACCACACCATCGTGATTATCTGGGTCATGAAGATCTTTTTTGTACAGTTCTTCTGTGTATTCTTGCCACCTCTTCTTAATATCTTCTGCTTCTGTTAGGTCCAGACCATTTCTGTCCTTTATCGAGCCCATCTTTGCATGAAATGTTCCCTTGGTATCTCTAATTTCTTGAAGAAATCTCTAGTCTTTCCCATTCTGTTGTTTTCCTCTATTTCTTTGCATTGATCGCTGAAGAAGGCTTTCTTATCTCTTCTTGCTATTCTTTGGAACTCTGCATTCAGATGCTTATATCTTTCCTTTTCTCCTTTGTTTTTTGCCTCTCTTCTTTTCACAGCTATTTTGTTAGGCCTCCCCAGATGGCCATTTTGCTTTTTTGCTTGTCTTTTCCATAGGGATAGTCTTGATCCCTGTCTCCTGTACAATGTCACGAACATCATTCCATAGTTCATCAGGCACTCTATCTATCAGATCTAGGCCCTTAAATCTATTTCTCACTTCCACTGTATAATCATAAGGGATTTGATTTAGGTCATACCTGAATGGGCTAGCGGTTTTCCCTACTTTCTTCAATTTAAGTCTGAATTTGGTAATAAAGAGTTCATGATCTGAGCCACAGTCAGCTCCTGGTTTTGTTTTTGTTGACTGTATAGAGTTTCTCCATCTTTGGCTGCAAAGAATAGAATCAATCTGATTTCGGTGTTGACCATCTGGTGATGTCCATGTGTAAAGTCTTCTCTTATGTTGTTGGAAGAGAGTGTTTGCTATGACCAGTGCATTTTCTTGGCAAAACTCTATTAGTTCTTTGCCCTGCTTCGTTCCGCTTTCCAAGACCAAATTTGTCTGTTACTCCAGTTGTTTGCTGACTTCCTACTTTTGCATTCCAGTCCTCTGTAATGAAAAGTACATCTTTTTTGGGTGTTAGTTCTAGAAGGTCTTGTAGGTCTTCATAGAACTGTTCAACTTGAGCTTCTTCAGCGTTACTGGTTGGGGCATAGACTTGGATTACTGTGATACTGAATGGTTTGCCTTGGAAATAATCAGAGATCATTCTGTCGTTTTTGAGATTGCATTCAAGTACTACATTTCGGACTCTTTTGTTGACCATGATGGCTACTCCATTTCTTCTGAGGGATTCCTGCCCGCAGTAGTAGATATCTGAGTTAAATTCACCCATTCCAGTCCATTTTAGTTCTCTGATTCCTAGAAAGTCGACATTCACTCTTGCCGTCTCTTGTTTGAGCACTTCCAATTTGCCTTGACTCATGGACCTGACATTCCAGGTTCCTATGCAATATTGCTCTTTACAGCATCGGACCTTGCTTCTGTCACCAGTCACATCCACAGCTGGGTATTGTTTTTGCTTTGGCTCCATCCCTTCATTCTTTCTGGAGTTATTTCTCCACTGATCTCCAGTAGCGTGTTGGGCACCTACTGACCTGGGGAGTTCCTCTTTCAGTATCCTATCATTTTGCCTTTTCATATTGTTCATGGGGTTCTCAAGGCAAGAATACTGAAGTGATTTGCCATTCCCTTCTCCAGTGGACCACATTCTGTCAGACCTCTCCACCATGACCTGCCCAATTTGGGTGGCCCCAGGGGCATGGCTTAGTTTCAATGAGTTAGACAAGGCTGTGGTCCTAGTGTAATTAGAATGACTAGTTTTCTGTGAGTAGGGTTTCAGTGTGTCTGCCCTCTGATGCCCTCTTGCAACACCTAACATCTTACTTGGGTTTTTCTTACCTTGGAAGAATTGCTCATAGCAAGATCCAGTTCACTCATGTCATCTTAGCACTGGAATCAGAAGGAACACAGAGAAAAGGGAAGTCCATACCAAAATAACATTACGTTAAAGTTACCAAGAAATTATTCTGTCAGCCAATTACTGAGATGCTTAAGGAAATATTAAGTAGGGTAAAGTTAAATATAAGGCAAAAGTTTTGCTTTAGAGAATTTGTAGTTCTGTTTGCAAACTGAATACGTGATTTGTGGTGTACCAAGACTCCAGTGATGCCTCCTGTGAGACAAAAGACCCACTCCTCTCCATCTATACCTGCAGAAAAATCTGACGTGTCATCTGATTGCAACCTACCCGACTTGGGTGGGTCTTGCAGTGCTTCATGGATACAAGGGAAATAGCTATTTACAGGCCCCTTAATCTGCAGCCCAGGCTCAGAAACCCCGTCCTGTGATTTTCTGCAGTTCATCACGGTGCCCTTTTCACCAGCCAAGAATACTGTGAAGTGCCACTGACATATTTGTGAAGGTACTTTGAGAAGCAAGAGCACACTGAAAGGTAAAGGATCCTTCATGAAACTGAAGTGGGATTTAGCCCACATGTTTTCCCTCACTTGCCTGTTGAAGCATACATATATGATTCTAAAGCAGAAAGCCTAAACAATGAGATCATGGCATGCATGTCATCTTGGTATTCCATCAGGATGAAATTTGCCTAAGGAATTTAAATTCCAGTTGCCTAAGGAATGCAAATTACAAAAAACCCTCAAAGAGCCTGTGGCAGGGAAAACTCAGGTAGGTCTGTGCAGTTGCAGTGAAATTGGACCCATTCTCCAGGGAATGATCAGTTCTTTGCAGGCTGGGGGTTTGCTAAATCATGTCGGCAGCTGTAGCCAAAGTAATTACCCTCACTGTGTATACACAGTTCCCATTAGAGCAGCCAGTTTGCCTGTCTGGACCCAAGGCTGTGTTGACACCTATAGTATAAACACCTCTTTGGAGAGATTTTTCATCTCATTAGACTTTAAAAAAAAAAAAAGTGAGTTGAGGGCTAGAAATGTTATTCCTCATAGGGGATTTTCATTTCTTTCTTTCTCTTTCTCTCTCAAGATACCAAGCACCATGGAGAGCAAAAACCTTACTCTTTTTATGACTTGACATCAGACATGATTGGGTGATGCTATTCCTACAAAAACGGTGACTTGTTCCCATAAAAATTGTCTGATTCCTGAGGAAATTGTTTCAAAAAGCTTCGTAGGTTACAGGTACTTGACAAATACATGTGAGTTTGGCTTAAGTCTGAGAGGACTTGCTGCTGAGCTACCCCTTAATAAGCATATCAATATGCAAGGTACTGAAATACATGCTTTACTGAATTAATATTACATTTAAATCTCATAGCAGTCCTTTGAAGGAGACCTTACTAGCCTTATTTTATAAATGAAAAAGCTTGAAGACATTGGGATGCTTAAAGAAATAAAGCAGCTATATAATATATGCAAAGGGACTCAAGAAATTCTAGAACAGCATGGTACAACACACAGCATTCTGCCACTGGTGTGTGTGACCATTGTTGAAATGTGGCTACTGTGACTGAGGATCTGATCTGAATGTTTCATTTTGCTTAATTTTTATTAACTTAAATTTAAAGAGTTCCAGGTAGCTAGTGGCTACTGCGGAGAAGGCAATGGCACTCCACTCCAGTACTCTTGCCTGGAGAATCCCATGGACGGAGGAGCCTCGCAGGCTAAAGTCCATGGGGTCGCTAAGAGTCGGACACGACTGAGCGCCTTCACTTTCAATTTTCACTTTCATGCATTAGAGAAGGAAATGGCAACCCACTCCAGTATCCTTGCCTGGAGAATCCCAGGGACGGGGGAGCCTGGTGGGCTGCCATCTATGGGGTTGCACAGAGTCGGACACGACTGAAACGACTGAGCAAGCAAGCAACAGCAAGTGGCTACTGAACTGGACAGTGTGATTTTTATTCCAAAGATCTGAGAAGAATAATTCCAAGCAATCCAATTCTTCTCTCTCTGCTGCTGCTGCCAAGTCGCTTCAGTCGTGTCCGACTCTGTCCAACCCCATAGACGGCAGCCCACCAGGCTCCCCCATCCCTGGGATTCTCCAGGCAAGAACACTGGAGTGGGCTGCCATTTCCTTCTCCAATGCATGAAAGTGAAAAATGAAAGTGAAGGCGCTCAGTCGTGCCCGACTCCTAGCAACCCCATGGACTGCAGCCTACCAGGCTCCTCTGTCCATGGGATTCTCCAGGCAAGAGTACTGGAGTAGGGTGCCATTGCCTTCTCCATCTTCTCTCTCTACCACCTACAGTAATCCTCTAAGAACAAAAGAAGGAAGGAAGGAGGAAAAAAAAAAGAGGAGGAAGGCAGGGAAAAGAAATCTAATCAATTGTAGAAATCCGCATTTCAGGTCAGATAGTATCCACTAACTATTCTACCAATCACGAGGCTAAAACTGTGTCCTTTGTCCTGTGGCCAGCTCCTGCATTTCTCAAGCTTGAGTTGGATGACCTCTTTTCTTTGCTGGTGGAGTATTTTTACATAACCAAACCAGAGATAAGCTGGAGCTGATCTGAAAGAATGCTTTGTCATTCAGAACATTCTCCCAGGCGTGTTGCAGGCCCAGGCATTCTGGCAGATGCTGCTGTCCAGGAACCACAGCGGTCCCTTCGCGGCCGACGTCTATCCCTTCAATTCCCTTGTCGCTGGGGTCTAGGCCTTCCTGCATGCTGGTGAGAGTAGCCACTTGGCAGCAGTTGTCAGAGCCCAGGGGGTGCTTCAGTAATAGCTCTTTTCTTTTTTTTTAAATTTCACTGTACAGCAAAGTGAATCAGTCACACATATACATAATCCCCTCTCTTTTGGATTTCCCTCTCATTGAGGTCACCACAGATCATTGAGTAGAACTCCCTGTGCTATACAGTAAGTTTTCTATTTTAGTTATTTATTTAATACATAGTATCAATAGTATATGTCAGTCCCAATCTCTCAATTCATCCCTACCCCAGCCCCACCCTTAGCTTCTTGGCATCCATTCATTTATTCTTTACATCTGTGTCTCTATTTCTGCTTCGCAAATAGGTTCATCTGTACCATTTTTTCTAGGTTGTGATAGGAGTTGTTGATCCAGGTTTGATATGTGTGAGGCGTCAGAACTTCAAAGTTGGTGGTAACAGCTCTAAGATAAAGATACGTCTTCAACAGTGGGTCCTAGCTTTTTGCTTCCAAGGACTCTTCACTACATTGCTTACTGCCTTCCACTCTTTTTCAGAGTTGTCAAAAATTTAAGGTATTAAACAGTACAGTTTACACAGGAAAGCCTGGTGTGCTGCAGTCCGTGGGGTCACAGAGTCAGACAGGACTTAGCAACTGAACAACAATGTTTTCTTTGAATTTTTAACAAGATACATACTATTTAAAACTGCTAATGAGATCTAGATGGCATCACTGCCTCCATGGACATGAGTTTGAGTGAACTCCAGGAATTGGTGATGGACAGGGAGGCCTGGCGTGCTGTGATTCATGGGGTCGCAAAGAGTCGGACACGACTGAACTGAACTGAACTGAATGAGGTCTAGACGGGTCTTAGAACTGTGTGTGAAATATCTTTTATTGGCATATGGTTTGAGAGTTTTCTTAATGAAAAATAGCTTACGAAAGCTGTTAAGCTGAACTGAACACTGTCCAACGCCATTGACTCCTCCCAGTCACTGGTCTGTAGCTGAGTGATGGTTCCTATCCCTGCTCAGATAATTCATCAAGGAAACGGGGGATTTAATGTCAAGTTCCAGAGAAACCAGTTTTCTTGACTTCCTGGGCTGATAGGATGTATTTTTTTCAATAGCAAAGATAAGTCAAGCTCTATTTTGTTGCAGTATTTTTAAATGTAAAAATATGAATAGACCATTAATATCATTCCAGGAAAGCAGGAAATGAAGAGGTCACACAGACTGTAAAGATTATTAAAGTAAGAAGAGATGTGAAGTCCCTGGGGCCATGCAAAATGTTGCAATATCTCAAAAGAGCTAGAGAATATTTCACCCCATGACCCAGAATACTGAAAATGGGATATGTTTTCCTGCCACCATCCGGAAAGGAAAGAAGATAAATTTCCAGAAGCCAAGCAACCTGACTGGTAAGGCAGGATAAGGATGTAGATGTTTGTTCTTAACCAAACTAGTGCTGTAAACACTCTTGGTCAGATTAATCTTCACCACATTGCCACCCATGGGCAGCTTGGCTGGCTGATCCTAAAAGGTCCAGCAGGATCCTCCGGGAACTACCCCCTTTCAGTGACTCCAGGACATAGGTCAGCTTGGCATCAGTGGGACCAGTGGCCATTTAAATTTCAGGATCACGTTTTTTGCTGACTTGTATTTTTTTTTTTTCCATTTCATAACAAAGCAGACCTAACAGTTAAACCAGTTTCTAAGACTGATAACTTCATGCTTGGCGTTGACTTACATTTCACTTTTCTCTGATCCTAAACCTATTCTATGCCAAGAAAAGTACACATCGAGATAAAAATCAGGAAATATAGGGGCCGTGCCTCTCAACAAAACCCTCAAGTAAGCAGTAAAAGAAAGAAACAGGATAAAGAGGAAACGAGCAAGAGAATCTAATCATTAAAATATACTCACTAAAGTTCTTCACTCTCCACCACCCTTTCTGCACCTAACTCTGTGTTTGGAGACACAAAGAGCCAGATGCTTTTTCTTAGGTTGCCTAATGAAATGCCATTTCTTACTTCAATCTTCACACTAAACTCCTCGACCTCCTCCTCTTCACATCCTCTGGATATTTGAATCCCCTCACTCTGGCCCCTCTTCCTTCACACCCATGCTTTCTCTCTCCTGTGACTTTTCTCTCCTCGTGCCTTCCCGGCAGCTTTATTTCCAGGCCCTCCCCTGGCCTCCCAGGTGGCCTGGAAGACTCCCTCTGTCTCTTCCTTCATCTCTTCCCATCTCTCACATCTCCATATGCTTCCTCTTCCTGCCCCAATCCCTCCAAACAAACAAACAAGAAGAAAAAAAAAAAAAAAGAAACCATAAAAACAACAAATCGTTCAAGTAGTTTCCTAGGCTTCAATTTGCGAAGCGGGAAGATCACTTTGTATTTCCTTTGCTTCTATTAATTGACAGGTATTCAGCCTATCTCTGCTGGATGGATTGAAGAATTCTTTATCCCACTGCCCTCACTGGGCAAGGACAGCAAAATGAGGGAATGCTACGGGATGTGGTAAGGCATTGGGGAGAGAATTAAGGTCCTTCACTAAGCTGGACAGGTACAGACACAGCAGGGGATTCGGAGAAAGCAGATCAGGGCAATGTTTTCTTAAGTTCGAGGGCACACGTGCATAGGTGTGAAGACAAAGGGAATTTGCCCATGGAGATAGAGGGATGCAGACAGTCTCAGAGTCCCTCTGTTACAGGGACAGAATGGGCTCACAAGATGAAGGGTGACTTTAAGAAAAGAAGGAAAGTGCCTTCCTCTGGGACAGCAAGGAAGGACAGACTGAGAAAGGATCCTGGTCAACCAGAGCCTGGGGCTGTAGGGTCAGAGCATGTTGAATTAGATGAGACTTTCAAGATAACTAAATCCCACCATTTGACCTTCCAGAAGTGGAAGCAGTAACCCTGTAAGAGTCTGTGACTGCCTTTAGGTTTCAAACTGCAGCAACAAATGGGCCAGAAGTCACATTGGGGTGACAGCGGTCACCTGGAGGGCCTTGAGTTCTCCTCTCCAGTAAAGCAGCACATGCATGCTTTGATGATAGCCATTTCCCTCTGAGTTTACCTCCGTCAGGTGCTCCAGTGTGACTGTCATTCACACTTCTGGCTCTTCTAGGGCTGGGACCCATGTCACTGTCAGCCAAGAGTGTCATGCCTACTTTATTCCCTAAAGCTGTGGGTGGCCACTGGGTTACATGAATTATTGTGCACTTAAGTGCGTAAGTCTGCACAGTTCTAGGGTTTCCATCTATGATCTTGCTTAATCCTCACTGCACACCTATAAGGTTGGGAGGCATTGTTATGTCATTTTACAGATGAGAAAATCAAAGCATGGCTAGGTTAAACTGTCTGGGTCCCCATCAGATAAATCACAAAAAGCATTTAGAACACAGCCCAGCATGTGGTGAGCACTGAGTTAGTTAGCTATTGTTATTTTTAATATTATACTATAGGGCGTTTGGGGCTTCGCAGGTGGCTCAGTGGTAAAGAATCTTCCTGCCAATGCAGAAGACACAAGAGACTCGGGTTCGATCCCTGAGGTCAGGAAGGTACCCTGGAGAAGGCAATAGCAACCCACTCCAGTATTCTTGCCTGGAAAGTCCCACAGACAGAGGCGCATGGTGGGCTACAGTCCATGGGGTCACAGAGAGTCGGACACGACTTTTCAACTAAATAACAACAAAACAAAAGGCATCATTTAGTGCAGCAGGTGGGAGCACAGACTCTGGACAGATTTTCACAGTTAAACTGTCATTGACACTAAGCATATAACCTCAGAGAACTTGTTACTTAACCTCAGTTTTCATATCTGCAAAATAGACATAACAATAGCAAAGAAATGATTATACAAAAAAATTATTCATAGAACCTTGCCCAATACACAGTAATTACTAGGTATCATTACCTCTAAATATCTGTTTCTTATTCTTCCCTGGTTTAAACTTGTGCCTAAAATACACTATCCATATTCATCAAATTAATATTAATTAAGATGAATACTGTCCAAGCTCGGGTAACCAGACCCCATAAGCAAAGTGGTGAAGACCTGGCAGTTTCTTTTCTTCATGAAGTCTCTAGTAGCCCTCCATTTTTAACTTGGTTATTCATTTAACAAACATTTGTTGAATACCTACTCAGTTCAGTTCAGTTCAGTTCAGTCGCTCAGTCGTGTCCAACTCTTTGCAACCCCATGAATCACAACACGCCAGGCCTCCCTGTCCATCACCAACTCCTGGAGTTTACTCAAACTCATGTCCATCGAGTCGGTGATGCCATCCAGCCATCTCATCCTCTGTCGTCCCCTTCTTCTCCTGCCCCCAATCCCTCCCAGCATCTGGGTTTTTTCCAGTGAGTCAACTCTTCGCATGAGGTGGCCAAAGTACTGGAGTTTCAGCTTTAGCATCAGTCCTTCCAATGAACACCCAGGACGGATCTCCTTTCGAATGGACTGGTTGGATCTCCTTGCAGTCCAAGGGACTCTCAAGAGTCTTCTCCAGCACCACAGTTCAAAAGCATCAATTTTTTGGTGCTCACCTTTTTTCACAGTCCAACTCTCACATCCATAACTACTAGGTACCAACAAAGGAAAGCCACAGAAGCATATGTCATCCCTCTTGACTTGGAGGTGATTCTAGTCTTTTCAAGGAGGCAGACAGAGAAATCATTTCAATAAAATGTGTTGGAGTGGTGTCTCCACCCCAACGCCCTGAGGAGGAGATGACATTTGAGCTGGGTGTTGAAGGATGAAGGCGAGGGAGAGGGCAGAAATGCATTCCAGACAGGAGCGATGATGGGCAGCTTGGAGGAGCCTGGCTTGGGGAGGAAGTTGGGAGGGCCTTGGACATGGGAAACATCTTCCCTGGTGGCTCAGTTGATAAAGAATCTGCCTGCAATGCAGGAGAGCTGGGTTCGATCCCTGGGTTGGGAAGATCCCCTGGAGGAGGAAATGGCAACCCACTCCAGTACTCCCTTGCCCGGAGAATTCCATTAACAGAGGAGCTGGGCAAGTTACAGTCCATGGGATTGCAAAGAGTCAGACACAACTGTGTGACTAACTTTCACTTTCACTTGCATGTGGGAGGAGGTGTTCTGTAGGGAAGGTGTGGCAGGAGAAAGACCTGGGAGAAGCAGGTGGACAAGGGCCTTACATAACTTTCTCGAAAATCTGAATGTCACCTTACAGGCAGTGGGAAGCTTGCAAAGCTTTAAAGGAGGGAAACAATAGAATCAGATCTGACTTTTTAAAAGAAGAGGCTGCAGGTGGTGTGGAGGGTGGATCCAGTAAGAAGGCCGGAGGCCAGGAAGGCGGTACTGAGTCCCTCACAGGAGTCCCCCCACCCGGAGATCAAGAGCGCCAAGACCCACAGGGCGCCATGGGGATGAGGAGAGGGGAGGAGGCGCTGGAAACACGGTTGGTTAGGAGGCAGACCACAGGGCTTGGGGACAGTCTGGTTGGAATGAGAGACTGGGGATGAGGATTAAACCCCACCCCGCAGCCTGGGTGGAGGGGTGGCGGCTGCCATCTGAGATAAGCAGTTCAGGAGCAGAAACAGATCTGGGGCGATGCTGGAAGGTACAGTGAGTTCAGCTGTGAGAGCACTGAGGCTTCCGAAGGCGTCTCAGCGGAGCTGTCCCGTGGTTGGTGGACATGATCTAGGTCAGGAGTTCCTGAGAAAAGCCTGGTGGGATGCATGGGTGGAAGGGTAGACGGTAGCTGAAACCATGGACTGTCCTGGCCTAGGGAAGAATAGAGAAGCTATCTGTGCTGTGCAAGCCACAGGGCCTGGAGGTCACATTATAAAAGATCCCAGAACCCTGGGATGCGGGGAGAGAAGGGTGCCTGGATAATTACAGGGAATCTAAGGGGTTTCTCCCTAACTTGATGTTTTAGGTTCACTAACGCCCTAGGTTAATTAAAGAGGATGAATTTTGTTTCTGTGTCCCTTCCGTACAGGGCTGGAGGCCTCATGGGAAGTAGAATGGAAAAAAGAGTGACTGGCATCAACTAAAAAACTCAGTTAAATGGAATAAATGTGCACATTACAGTTTTAAAAAGTTAGAAATTGCCCTAGAGTCCCTGATACTCAGGCCCAGTCCCTGTTTCACAAAGTTAGTGTTTCCCAGAAAAAAAAAAAAAAACTGGTTGCTACTTCATTATCTTTAAAAAAAAAAAAAGGCAAGAAAAGTCTAATTCAAATCATGCCTTAGCACAATAAGCCTGTACAAACTAATTAAAACACTGGGTTGATTTCATAAGAAACTACATCCTTCCCTGTGTAGTGTCATTTGCTATCCTGTGATAAGCAGCAGTTTCAACTGGCAGTTATGTGCCATTAAACTCATTATAATTAATAATAGTTATATGTCATTTAGAGCTTCCCAGGTGGCGCTAGTGGTACAGAATCCACCTGCCAGTGCAGGAGGTGTCAGAGACGTGAGTCTGATCCCTGGGTAGGAAAGATCCCCTGGAGGAGGTCATGGTAACCCACTCCAGTATTCTTGCCTGGAGAATCCCATGGTCAGGGGAGCCTGGAGGGCTATGGTCCATGGGGTTGCAAAGAGTCAGACACACAGAGCACATATATCACTTACATTATTAAATTATAATGGGAAAAATAAGTTTAATCAACACACTTTAATTGATAGACATCCATTTTCAAAATATGAAGTTTCTGAGGATTAAAAATAAAACGGTACCCTGCCTGGCAAAGAGCCTAGGAACCCACAGCAAATGCTTGGCCCTTAGTCTGTGTCCTAGTTAGCGAGTTGGGAGCCACCCGCAAGGCCACAGGCATCTCTGCAGGTGACCAAAGGGTCCGGCCTGCTCACATTTCCAAATGCTCTGAGACAGAGATGAATGGAAAAATTTAAATCCTCCCTGGTGAACTCTAAGCCATCCTTTCAGAGACTAAGAAGCCCACCAAGGTGGGTGAAGTCTCCCTCTGGGTTCTCTTTTCCCAGATTCTTCTGTCACTGTCTGGGTTTGTGTTTTGGTTTTGGTCTGGCTCTGCTACCAGACAGCAACCTCTTAGGGGCAAACATTACCTTACTCCTGCCTCTGTTCCCAACACGTAACATAGTGCCTGGCATATTTCCAGAACTCCAAAAATGTGTGTGGAGCAGAACACAGACCATTTGTTTTACAACAATGAGTGCACATGTGCGTGCCAAGTTGTTTCAGTCATGTCCAACTCTTGGCGACCCCATGGACTGTAGCCTACCAGGCTCCTCTATCCATGGGATTTCCCAGCAAGAATACTGGAGTGGGTTACCATGCCCTCCTCCAGGGGATCTTCCCAACCCAAGGGATGGAACCTGCGGCTCCTGAATTTCAGGGGGATTCTGTACGCGGAGCCAGCAGGGGAACCTGTACAATGATACTTGCCTTTGAAGACAGATGATGAAGAATGGGTATTTTCCACCAGGAAAGCTCTCATGGCTAATTGGGATGGTGGTCAGAATGGCTTCAACATTCCTCAAAATACCCAGAAGTAAGAGAGAACTTGAAAATGTCCCTAGAAGATCTGCATTCCTTAGACTCTAGAATAATCCAAGACTGTGGACAAAGGCTTCTCTACGATGCATACAGGAGCAACAGTGAGTTTATAAAAATAAACAGGGTTATCTCGACAAGGTCAGAAACCAAATGCACAGTTTTAGAGTTGCCTTTCACGCAAGCTGGCAATTTTGTTCAATGTCCACTGCTGGCAATGGATGTCTTTGTGGATTCTTGTGTGTAAAAACAAATTGTTTTTGCATTACCAAAGTATTTAATAAGCATTTTGCACTCTGGAAAAAAAAAGTCTCTGGTCTCAGGAAAATGGTGGAGAGGAGGCCACAGGTCTGGGTCTACTGGATACAGGAATCTCTTCCTCCAGGCCATGCCCACAGCCAAGAACTGGACGGTGGTTATCGTCTTCTTGTTATCAGTTTGGACTCTGTGAGAGGATGGATCTAAATAAGCTTTTATCCTCAGAGTTAGGACTAGTGGAGCCTGGAGGAAATTTTAATTAGGGCAAAAATTTCTTTCTGGAAAATGGCAAGAGTAAGGTTCAACTCCAGAGCCGTCCTATGTGTGTTTCTCTCCGATTGTAATGAAGACCTCAGTTGTCTCGAGCATTACCAGAGCTGTGTGTAATTGCATTCCTTGTCTGCACTGAGAATTACATTGGCCAGTTTTTGGGGGGTGGGGGGGTGCTCTGCTATATGTACTTCCTGGTAGGTATGCTGTAACTTAGCCGACTTTTCTAGTCATTTACCCCCTCAATTATACAAGCGACTCTCTTAAAAAAAAAAAAAGCAATAGAGTCTTAAATATTCATTTCACTCAGCACAAACAGCTCACAAACAGAAATCTAGGCTTACAAAAGCATTTGGGGAAATGCTACCTTTAAAATCTTTGAACTGCCAGACATGTGTCCCTAATGGATAAGAAGCATATTGTGTGTAATTTAACTGCCACCCTCTCTTTTCTATTCTACATTTCTCTTTCCAGATAAAGGGCCTCTCCTCACATCCCCTTATCTTTGCCTAAAGCCTCCCCTCTGGAAGAAGCATGAAGACAATGAATGTGGTTGCAACAACAGGGAGAAAAAAATGTTTTTACTGTACATGAAGCTGAAGGGCTGAGGTTTTCAGTTCAGACTCCTGTTGCTACTTCCACATCCCGGTCCCCTTGAAGTGCATCAGTATAAACCGCTGGGACCAGGGGAGGAGGCTGCATCCTAGTTCAAAGATGAGGTGTCAGACTGGGATTCCCCTACCTGATCCATAAAGGGAGTCTGGGATTCCACCAAGCTGGGAAGAGACCTCTGGACTTGACAAATCCTTCAGATTAATCCTCTCCACGAAAGGGCTGATCATGTACTCATCTGACTTTTCTTTTTCTTTTTAGCATTATCTTTAGCACTTGCTTTTCTCAGGTATAAGAAGCTGCTTGGAAACCTTCAGAGGCTCATGACGCATAGGGCTCGGGAGGCGCAAGAGAGGTAGAGAGACCCAGTTCTATGACTCACTGGATGGCACTTCTCCATAAGATCAGATGCTAACGTAGATGGTTAGTGCTTCCGGTGGCTAGGATGAACTCTGCCCCTAGCCAGGATTTCCAGGCCCACACTGCGGTGCCTAAGAATCACGGCAGCTTATGTGCAGGCTGAGCTGCTGGCCTGAGGTGTGTGTGTCTGTGGGGTGGGGGATGGGGAAGGCCACATTGTTGTTATCCATCCTGTAATCCTGTAACCTACATCCTGTTACTTAATCTTCCATCCATGAGTATTCCTTTGATACCACTAAGTCCTGGTAGTTGGGAAAAACAGGACATGATTAGTGGGGAAATTCAGTGGGATCAGATTTTTAGGACACTACTTCTTAAACTGAGTATCTGTCTCGGTGTCAGGAGACAGGAAGAAGAAACCTGTCACCTAGACGGAGGGTCAGGGTAGGCATGAAGGGACTTCAGGCAGACTAGACTCTGGAGGGGCTTTGGGAGAGAAACACAAGTTTCCTGTCTGTACATACAATGTAAGCATTGCTGGAGTTTTTGCAAGGGGTAGTGGACTTTGAAAATCTTCCAGGGTAAGATCACCTTGAGCCCTCTCTGTAAAATAAAACTGGGATTTGTTCAAGGGCTAGGGCGGACCCCAAACCGTTTCCTGAACAAAATTCCTGGCTTGGCCTCCTGGTGGTTTCACCTTCCACGGCACTCGGCTGTTTCTAAAGCCTTCGGTTTGCCATTGTTGCTGTTCAGTCACTAACTCCTGTCTGACGCTTTGTGACTCCATGGACTGCCACGCGCCAGGCTTCCCTGTCCTTCACTACCTCCTGGAGTTTGCTCCGACTTATATCCATTGAGTCAATGATGCCCATGGACTGTCCCTCAATTAATGACACAAAATAGGGTCTCTCTAAGCCCATGAACAGATGCCTTCAAGTCTTATCCAAAGGATAGTGAGAAAGAGTTCCCTGTGAAGGCTTATTTCAAAGTTATTCAGTCCATCACTCTTTTCGATACTTTGAGTTCTTTCTTGGGATACAGCCAGACATCAGAAAAGTAAATACTTAAGACACTTAATCCTTAGGTTCCCCCACAGAGCTGTGCTTTCATCCGGGAAGCCCCAAGAGGAGAACAGGACACAGTTAAGCATTTGATTTGGATCTGCTTGGGTTGTGGAGTGGAGGCCTCTCCATCTGCTGGGTCCACTAGAAGAGACCCCGCATTAGAAAAGGCTTCCAGAGTGGCTCAGACAGTGAAGAATCCACCTGCAATGCAGGAGACTCGGGTTTGATCCCTGGGTGGGGAAGATCCCCTGGAGAAGGAAATAGCAACCCACTCCAGTATTCTTGCCTGGAGAATCCCATGGACAGAGAAGCCTGGTGGGCTACAATCCATGGAGTCACAAAGAGTCAGACAGGACTGAGCGACTAATACCCGGAACTCCTAAGGGCTGCAGAGAGACTTTCCTTCACTGAGTCTGCTCCCAGAACTGACTTTCTGTTCCCTGTCCTTGTCTTTTGAGATGGGAATCTTCAGAGTTCAACCTGAAACTCTGCAGAGCCAGTCCACAGCCCGTCCTGCCAGCCTGGTGGCACTGCCTCACTCCTAAAACCTCTGCACCTTCCCTCTGTCGCCCTCCTCCCACTGTATCAGGGGCTCAGGGTGTAAACTGCCTCCACCCTTGCTGGATCGCAGAAAGTCCTAACAAGCAAACTGCTTAATCCGTTTCGGAGACCGATGATGCTAGTTATAAAGTGGCCAGGCCCTGTGTGTCAAGGTTCCTCTCCTCCCAGCAGCCATTCACACTTCACTTCTCAGGATACTGACAAGGAACATGCATGTGTGCTAAGTTGCTTCAGTTGTGTCCGACTCTGTGCAACCCTGTGAACTGTAGCCCGCCAGGCTTCTCTCTCCATGGGATTCTCCCGGCAAGAATACTGGAGTGGGTTGCCGTGTCTTCCTCTAGAGGATCTTCCTGACCCAGGGTGCTCACCCTTGTCTCTCGTGTCTGCCTGCAGTATCAGGCAGGTTCTTTACCACTAGCGCCACCTGGGAAGCCCTCTGACCAAGAGGCAGGGATGGGGCGGGGGCTGTTCCTATTTAACTCTGAACAGCTTACCACTCTCAGCACAGACTCGTGCAAATGTAAAAGTAGAGATAAATGTTTGTTGAATGAAAAGCAGATCGTGAAAGGAAGACACTGAAGCTTTGACTCACAGTTTGAAAATTCTCTTCATGCGAATACTAGAGTGGGTAGCCTTTCCCTTTTCCAGGGGATGTTTCCAGCCCAAGGATAGAACCGGGGTCTCCTGCATTGCAGGCGGATTCTTTACCAACTGAGCTATCAGGGAAGCCCCCGAGGTCAACATTTGCATGCATTTGCAGTCACTTATGGGTGTGTGACCCTGGAGAAGGAAATGACGACCCACTCCAGTGCTCTTGCCTGGAGAATCCCATGGACAGAGGAGCCTGGTGGGCTGCAGTCCATGGCATCACAAGAGTCGGACATGACTTAGTGACTAAACCACCACCATGGGTGTGTGAAGAGCAGCAAAACATACGAATCGCCTGACATCCACGTTCTTAGCAGTGAGGGCACACGAGAGCTCCTGCCTCGTATTTCAGCTCACACACTGTGCACAAGCATTCTTTCTGGAGTCTGTTTCGTGTCATGTTTGTTTTACTGTGTGAGTGACTCTGCTGTTTAAAATGGCTCCCAAGTGCAGCGCTCTGCAGTGCTGTCTTCCTGTCCCATGCACAGGAAGATGGCGATGTGCTTTAAAAGAGGAAAATTCATGTGTCATATAAGTTTTGTCCAAGCGTGAGTTACACTGCAGTTGGTCTTGAGTTCAGTCTTAGTGAGTGAGCAATATATATTAAAATAATGTTTCTGTGAACAGAAATACAAAACATAAGGTTCTGTATTGATCTGTTAACAAAAATGTGGCCAGAGGCTTGCAGGAACTTCACCCTGTATTTCCCTTTCGGGCAGTGGCTCAGTATTGCTGACTGAGTATTCCTGGTGACTTTACAGAACATAAGGGCCACAAATACCGAGAATCCATTCCATTCAACTTTGCATTTGCAATGCGAAAGCAGCCACAGACAATATGCAAGCAATGAACACGCTGCATTCCAGTAAAATCTCACTTATGGGCAGGGAAACTAGGATTTCATATCATTTTCATAGGCTACAAAATATTCTTTTTTTTATTATTTCTCCCAAAACCATTTAAAAAAAAGTGTAAAAACCAGTTTTAACTGGCTAGATGTACAAAAACTGATGACAGGCTGGAGTAGCCCATGGTCCATAGGCTGTTAACTCCTGTGTTATTTCTTTTCCACAAATCCCCCTGCTTTGGAGCCAGCTCATGGTAGGTTAGAGAGACCCACATCTCCTCCCCCTAGGAAGTCTCTACCATCCCAGGACCATCACTCTGATGGAGTCCAAAGACTCCTGGAGTCCCAGGAGAGTTCTGAAGCTGGACTTGAGATGCGGGGTTGGAAAGCTGGTCTTATCGCTTCCCAGCTGTTTTACTGGAGGTAGCTTCCCTGGGCCCATAGATGCGGCAGCAAGGATCATGGTCATGTCTCCTAGGCCTGCAGAGCAGGTTGAACTGCACCCAGGTGGGGTCTGGAGATGAGATTCCTTTATCACCTCCACCACGACCACCCAGACCAGTTAGACAGCTTGACCTCCGCCCTTGAGGTTCCTTGGACATTCATCACCCAAGCGTCACAAAGGAAGCAAGAGGATGTGGACAAATCTCATTCCTTTCTACCCTGCTCACCATTTTCAGGGGTCTCGGAGACCGTGCCACACAACCAATAAAGGAGCAGGAAGGTATTAATATTTCCCTAAAATCTGCAGACCCCATTTCTACCACTTCCCAACTCATCATTTTAGGTGCCCCCCAGATTGCCGCAGCCGTGCTTAGGCTCAAGTACTGGTGAGAAACCTCTCAAATGTCAGTGCTTACAGAAGAGGGAAGAAAATAGAAAACTGTTTATTTTCCTGATTTAAAAGATAACATCGCTTTGCTCTTTCCTTTTGTTTAAGGTCAGATGGGGACCATTCTTTGAAAGTAGCTCCAGAAGACTTTCTCAGATATACATGTATTTAGCAATTTATGTTTTTCACTCAAAATGGAACACTTTTAGTAATAATAATATCATGGTGACTACTATTATAATAAACAATGTTTCATTTCCGTATCTGTAAAAATGAAGTAATGATTCAGATCCTAGCCTGACATTTAAAGTATTTGGCAAGCTGCACAGGAAGATTGTTATGGTTGGGTTACATCTAAGTAAATGTTGATTTTAAAATGCCATTTTAGTTGACTTTACAAGCAATGGGTGACAAATTAAGTCAGCACTTTTATCGCAAGGAACTCACGGCGCTTTACAGATAAGGTCTCACTGATGCTTGCAGAGTGGAAAAGCATCATTCATGGAACCACGGCCCCAGACCTTAGAACATCCGGAAGGGCCCTTAGGGAGCCTCACCAAGTTGTGAGCCTAAGAACTAGGAAGCCAAGACTCAAGACTGGAGACCTTTCACGTCTTGGATCCAGGAAGGAGAAAGAGGTGCCTGCGTCTGGAGCGTCCAGTGTTCCCAGGACTTGGACACCTGGAGCTGCGCAGGGGCGGGGGAGGGGTGGAGGAGGCGGGGGAGGGGGGCGAGGGAGGCCGAGGAGCCGCCCCTCCCCTCCGCCAGGGCTGCGGGGGCGGGGCCAGGCAGGGGCACGTGTCCGTCCCGGCGGCTGGGGGCGCGGCGAGAGCGCAGTCACGTAGCCTCCAGCCAGCCAGCCTCCGCCGCGCCAGCCCCTGACGAGAGGACTCCGAAGGTCAGCGTTTTCAGATGTGGGTGTGGTGCAAGAAGGAAAACTCCTCCTTTTCCTTCCCTTCGCCGCATCTTCCCAGAAATGGACAGAAAATGGGGATCTGGCACGTTCGTGTACTGGCTATACTTTTCAGAAGCAAAGAAATGTCGTAGAATGAGCAGGTGGCTGCAAGAGCACGAGTTTCTCCGGTTTGGCAGATAACGAAACGAGTTTGGCCCGAAAGGGACCAGCCCAGTCCCCCTGCCCCACTGCCTGACTTCCTTTTCCACCCCCACCGCCCCTGGTCCTTGCCCCCCTCCCCCCGCCGCGTTCTCTGCCCTCGTCTCATTCCGCGGCATTCCGGCCCGTTGCCCTGTTTTTATCTGGTGGTTTAGGATTGTAAACAATGCTTTTAAAACGCCAGAGTTGGGTAGAGCTAACCCCACCTTTGCCACCAAATGAGGGTGTGGGTCTTTTCGCGAGTTGCTTTACGTCTTGGGCAGCAGCGCCGATTAGAGGTGCGCCCCAGGATGCCGGATTTGTTAGTTACACGCGTGGAAGGCCGCTCTGCTCTCGGGCCGAGACTTGATACGGCTCTAGCCCTGCTTAGAGCCCAGGTTTGGTTTCTGCACCCCACTGCTGCCAAAGCTGACCAAGAACACCTGCACATTCTTACCCCACCTCACCGCCCCTCCGCCCCCAAGCCTGGCCTGCCCTCCTGTGTCGGCCAAAGGAAATGATTGATTCTCCTTGGACTTGGTGTTTAAGGCCACAGGTTTCATTACCAGCCGACGTGGTTTTCAAAATCCTGGTGGGCGGGACTGGAGCCTTCAGGAGAAGGACTCATCAGAAGCATGATATATATAAACCAGTGGAGGCTAGAACACCAGTTTCCATCCTGCCTGCCTGCCATCGGCCAGTGGCCTGGCAGGTGTGAGGCTCTGGGACTCCGCCGGGGACAGTTTGAAAGTCTCTGCCCTATAGGTTAAGAGCTCTTGAGTGTGCGCCCCTCCAGACCTTCTGGGCCTGCCTTCAACCGGTCTCTGTCTCCACCCCCACCCCCACGGTCCTGACACAGCGGAGTGTGATGCCCTTCTCCTGTTCCTGTATTCTCTGCTCCAAAGTTGCTTCCTCCCTCATTCTTTGGAGACCTCTTAGTGCTTTTGCATGCTTCAGATGTAGCAGCTGTCACCCTGTGATAGGAGGTCACGAGTCCTGAAAACAGGAACTGTGCCTTATTTTTGCAGCGTTTAACTGGTGTTTGGAGGACACTTGAGTCCTCCATTTTGGGAGTAGAGTTCAAACTGCTGAAGCTGACACCCGAGAGAAGGGGAGATGCAAAAAGCAAGACCCTAAAAGATGTGGCCTGTAGAGTAATCAGTAGGTGGAGCAAGAGAGCAGAGGACGGAAAAGGTGTGTCTGTGGGGATGGGCGTTTCAACTGCAGGACCCATGGGGGGGGGGTCACACTCAGAAGGTGATGGGCATCAGCCTGGAGGTGGGGAAGGAGGGAGCAGTGTGGACCTTAGTGAGGAAACTTCCCCTCATTGAGAGGCAGAAAGCATAGACACCTGAGGCGGGAGCAAGGAAGAGGCCAGGTGGCCAATGGGGGGAGAAGAGAAGGTGAAAGTGAAGTCGCTCAGTCCTATTGGACTCTTTGGGACCCCCGGGGACTGTAGCCTACCAGGCTTCATCCATGGGATTTGCCAGGCAAGAGTACTGGAGTGGGTTGCCATTGCCTTCTCCAGGGCATCTTCCTGACCCAGGGATTGAAGCCGGGTCTGCCGCACTGCAGGCAGAGGCTTTACCCTCTGAGCCATGAGGGAAGCCCAAAAGAGAAGGTGGGAGGGGACAAAGGAACAGAGGATTGACAGGTGTCACATGAGCCGCTGAAGGACTGTGGGTGTTCCGGTCAGCCCAACATTTTGATGGTCCTAGCAAAGGACATAGAGAGTGACCCTTCCAGTGCCCATTTCTAGGCCTTGTTAGATTTCTTTTTTTTTTCCTTTAATTTTTTTTTTTTGCCCTTGCCTCGTGCAGTGATATGTAGGATCTTAGTGCAGGGATCTTAGTTCCCCAACCAGGGATCAAACCTGTGGCCCCTGCAATAGAAGAGTGATGTGTTAACCACTGGACCACCAGGAAAGTCCCCTTATTAGATTTGTTACCTTTGACAGCATTAACCACTCCTTTTTTGAAACTCTGACTTCTGCCGTTCCTCTTTCTCCTCTTCTTTCCTACTTCTGTGGCCCCTCTTTCGTGGGTGGCTGAGTAGAGCATTCTGCCTCAGCCTTGAGGGTTTCCCCTTGACTCACTGTCCTTTACACGCACGTCCTCCCAGTGTGACCTCATCCAGATGCCACCTAACACGTGAACAAGACGGGGTCCATCAGCCAGGGAAGGGAGGGGCGGCAGAGTGTTCCATGGCCGAGGATCACCTGGCCGCTGCTTTCCTCTCCATTTCCTGCTGGTCCCCGACATGTAACCTTCTCTGGGGTCACCCCAAATATCTCCCATTGTTAGAAATTTTAGATGTAATATGTTAAACTAACTATTGCTGAGAAGCAAATCCACCAAAACTTTTCCGTGGCTTATGGAACCAGTGATCACTTACATGACTCTCGGTTCCGTCTTAGGTTCCCTCACGAGGCTGCCGTCAAGACGTTGGCCAGGGTTGCAGTCACCACTGGGCTGGCGGATCCGCTGCTGAGATGGCTTGTTCACCTGACTGGTGAGTTGCACGGGCTCTGGGTCAGAGGCCCGGGTGCCTCTTCACAGGGCTGTTCAAATGGCCCGAACACTGACCTCCTCTAGAGCAGACAGTCCAGCAGAGCACGAAGGATGCTGCAGTGGTTTTTATAACCTAGTCTCAGAGTTCACACACTTGTCTTCTCTACTGGGCACTCAGAATGGCCCTGATCCAGGAGGACTGGGTCATTGGGTGCCATCTCAGAGGTGCGCTATACCATGAGGTTATCCACTCTCGAAGTCTGAGTGACTCAGACTTGTCCCTCAAGTTTCAGCCCACTGATGCACAAAGTCCCATGGAGAAGCCGCCTGGATTGATGAGCCTCCTCCCTGGCTTCCGTTAGTCCTTGGGCACCTCTCCCTTTCTTCATGTACCACACCACACTGAAGCTGGTGATTTCTTTGTTTCTCTCTTCCCTAGTCTTTAAATTCCTTGAGGGATAAGAGAGCGTCTCATGGGGCAACATGGTATCACAGTGTCTAGAACATGGTGCATGGCGGAGTCTCAGTACGTTTTAGATAAGGAATAAATGAGTAAATTACAGTCCCTTTTTCTAATCAGAAACACTTATGTAACACTTAATTTATACCACACCCCACTTCAGGTCTCTGTTGATTGGTTTTCATATTTCATTTCCCACCCCAGTCTCACCCTTGACATGGTCCCATTCTCTTCTGACCCAGCAATTCCATTCTAGGAATTTATTCTAGGGAAATAATTCATGTGAGTCCAAAAAGTAGCTGAACACTGTCCATTGCAGTTTGTTTATATGTTTGGGTTTTGTAGAAAACCTGAATTTGAAAAAAACAGTAATTTGATTAAATAAGGTATGGAACAATAAAATAGGCTTTTACAGAACTGCTAAAATAATACCAAAAGTGTTCAATTGATATGAAAAGATGTTCAGCTGATATTTTTAAATTAAGTAAAATTATAAAATGTTTTAAATTTTCAATTGTGGTAGAATACTTGTAACAAAATTTATCATCTTAAAAAGTGCCCAGTTCAGTAGAGGTAAGTGCATTCACGTTGTTCTGCAGCCAGTCTCGAGAACATTTTTTTTTTTTAATCTTGCAAAATGAAAACTCCCTACTGTTCAGCAGCGTTGCTCCCTCCCCACTTTTCTTTCTGCCCTCAGTCCCTGGCAACAACCATTATACTTTCGGTCTTTATGAATTTTGATGACTCCAGGTTCCTTGTATAAATGGAATCATTCAGTGTTTGTATTTTTGTGTCTGCTGATTTCACTAAGCTTTATGTCCTCAGGGTTCACCCTTGTTCTAGCATGTGTCAGAGTTTCATTCCTATTCAGGGCTAAATAATATTCCATTATATCTATGTATTGTGCTTTCTTTATCCATTTGTCTGTTGGTGGGTACTTGTGTTGATTTTGTGATTTAGCGGTTATGACTAATGAATGTAGGTGTGTGAAGATCTCTTCGAGAATCTGGGTTATAATTCTGTTTTTAGTTTTTTGAGGAACTGCCATACTTTTTCCATTGAAGCCGAGCCATTTTATATTTGCATCAGTTTGCACAAGGGTTCTAATAATGCCTTGTCCTTGGAAACCTATTATTTATGGGTTTTTTTTTTTTTGATAACAGTAGCCACTCTAATGGGTGTGAGGTGGTAAGTCATTGTGGGTTTTTAAAATTTATTTTTTTAAATTGAAAAGTAATTGTTTTACAGTATTGGTTTGATTTCTTGTTTCAGAGAGATTAGCTTGCCTTTCTGGAGGCCTGGGATCTTCTGCTGTGGTTTAGAAGTTGCTCTGTAGGAGTGGCTTCCTATTTTGAGGAGTTTTTAATGTATTTGTGGGGAGGCAGTCCATCTCCCCATCTTACTCTCTGCCATCTTCTTCCGCTCCCCTCATTGTGGTTTGGATTCACATTGCCCTGACAATTAGTGGTGTTGAGCATCTTTTCAAATGTTTATTGACCATTTGTTTGTCTTCTTTGGAGAAATGTCTATTCAAGTCTTTGCCCATTTTTATTTTGTTTTTGTTATTGTTGAGTTGTAGGAGTTCTTTATATATTCTGGATATTAGCCTCTTATCAGGTGCAAATATTTTATCCCATTCTGTAGTTGCCTTTTCATGCTACTGATTATGTATAAAACATTTTTTAAAGAGAAATGTTTATATAAACATACATGAACTTAGGGGAAAAATGGAAAAAAAAACACTGAAAAGTTAGTATGGATTTAATTTTAGCAGTAATAAGTTTAATTTTCTTCTTTATGTTTATTGTTGAAAATTTCTGGGATAAACATATTCATTTCATGGAAAATTTTAAATAAACAACATTTTCACATGAATAAAGCATAGGTCATAGGTTTATCTTCTGAAGATCTAATCAAGAAAGTCTGAAATCAAGATAGTATTTAGGTTGTTGGGATCCTCCCAACTGGGTACTGAGGCAAGTACTAATGCCAAGTTGCTTACTTTTCTGAATTTTATTTCCTTCTCTTTTTTAAAAAATGCAAGGCTTTTTTTTTTTTTAGCACTGGCATTATTTATTTCAAAGAATTTACATTCTATGTATCAATTTAGTGTCCTTAGGAAACTTTAAAAGAAATTTTATTTATTTAATCAGCTGTTCTGGGGCTTAGCTGTGGATACGGGTGTGGGTCCCTGACCAGGGACAGAACCCAGAGCCCCTGCATTGGGCCACCGGGGAAGCCCTATCCTTAGGAAACTTTCTGTAGCACCCACTGTGCTCTCAAAGGCGCTTGTTCCTGTTTCTGTGAGTGGTCATCCCACAGTGTGGTATCTGCTTTCCTGTCTAGATTGGGGTGTCCTCACTCTAGACCCCCATGAGCACGGTACTAATAGACTTGTTGAATGACGTTGCCAGATCCGAAAGGCACGTTTCTGTTCCCCAGCCTCCCAGGAGCATTGGACTCGGGAAAGTCAGCTGACCGTTCTTCCTCTTGAAACCGTCTCCTGGGTGTCTTCTGGGACACCACCCTCTTATTTTTCCTCCTAGGCCTCCGGCCCGTCCTTTCAGTCTTTGCAGGTTCCTCTTTACTGTCTAGCCAAGCTCTTAACGTCTGAGTGCTTTAGTGCTTGGTCCCTTTTCTCCGTTCTCTCTGCTTGCATAACCTCATCTCTTTCCAAAGCTTTGACTCCAGACCATACACCAATTATTTCCAACTAGCCCATCCATCTTTTTGGAGCTCAGTGTGTCCAGCTGCCTTGTGTTGCACATTTTCTGTGTGTCCTAAACTCACTCTCTACTCTTGTTGACCCTCCCCTCTGCCCTTGGTACTTTGACCTCTGTGGGCCACGTGGACAGAAAATCTCTCGCTTCCTGTGGGCTTGGCCAGTAGAAGTTTCCAGCAGAAAGTTGAAAGGCAGGAGGAGAGTGAGGTCAATAAATTTAGTACCCAGTTGCCTGTCTGTGGTTCACCTCGGACTGGATCTCCCTCTTGAGGGCCACGGCTCCTACCACAAGAGTCTCTCCATCTAACCAGCTCTCTCTCTACCAGTTACTGCCCCATTCACTTGCTCTTTCAGGCCTGGGTGTGGTTACCTGTTTCAGGGTACTCTTGCCTGGAGAATTCCATGGACAGAGAAGCCTGGTGGGCTACAGTCTGTGGAGTCGCAAAGAGTCGGACATGACTGAATGAGCACGGCAAACTCTGCTCACACTTTTTTACTAGATTGGCCAAAAAGTTCCTTTGGTTTTTCAATAAAACTGAAAGACATTTTTTATTTTCACCAAGAATTTTATTGAACAACATATTCACCTTTTGGTTCTACTATCTTTTGCCATATTTCAGGCAACTTCATAATCCCATCTTCCCAAAACCTCCTATCTTTTTGAGCAAAGGCCTATTCCAGGTCCCTTTACAGTCTGCTGGGGAATTGAAATCTTTTCCAATAAGATAATTTTATAAAGACCAAAATAAATGGACATTCGAAAGTGCAATGAATCAGACTTCCCCGCCAAGCTGTAACAGTTTTTGCCTGGTCATCAAAGATACATGTGGTCTGGCAGTATCCTGATGGCAGATTATGAATTTTTATGTTTCTTGAAATAATAAAGCATAATATGCTGAAAATGTTGCTTTTTTTCATTTACAATATTGAAATGGCTACATGGAAATTCATCGATTTTGATGTTTATTTTTTAATGCATGATGATATGGCATCTGTCACAATACAGTTTAACAAAATTGTTTCAAATGAAGTTAAAGACAACTAAGTGCTACTAGAGACATCCTATAGGGGAAAAAAAAAACAAATGATCCTTTTGGCTTAATCCTTTTATTAAACTCTGCTCACATAACCCTAGTTTCCAGCCAGGATCCTGACACGTCTCTATGTATTTGACAGCTCCCTTGGGAATTTTCATAGTCGGCACACACGTGACAAACCCAGAACAGACCTTTTGACTTTTCCTGTAATCCCCTCCTTCTCCCTTTTTTTGGTCTCTGGGAACAAACATTAGCACACCAAGCCAGGTGCACAAAGCAGATGCCTGGGGGTCCTGCATGGTCTCTCCCTCTCCTTCACACTCACCCACCTTCATCTTATCCATCACTAAGTCTGAAAATTGAGCTTCATACAGCTGGCTTCTCACTCTTTAGATCTCAACTTAAATGTTATCTGCTTAAAAAAAAAAACACACACAAAAAAACCTTCCTCTCCCTAACAGTAAGGGCCCACATCCCTTTATTCTCCATGTACCAGTCTGTTTGCTTCTTAGGACGCAATGTTACCTAGGGAGCGAATGTCTATTGTACTTAAGGGTTATGTCCCTTTGGAGCAGAAGGATGACTCTAAGCTATAAAGGGCAATGAATATATCTCTTAACATCACTGAACTCAGAGACTGGTTTGTCCTGGGCTTAATCCCATGGCAGAGTTAGACTTTGAAATTCCATACCTGTATCTTTGCTAACCCTGGCAAGGTGTAGTACCCTTCACAGCCTCGTAGAAGACAAACCACTGGCTTTATCCATTTGTAGAGGGCTTTCCAGGTGGCAATGCTGCTGCTGAGTCAACTTCAGTCGTGTCCGACTCTGTGCAACCCCATAGACAGCAGCCCAAGGGGCTCCTCTGTCCCTGGGATTCTCCAGGCGAGAATACTGCAGTGGGCTGCCATTTCCTTCTCCAGTGCCTGCATGCCTGCTAAGTTGCCTCAGTCGTGTCCAACTCTGTGCGACCCTATGAACAGCAGCCCACCACGCTCCTCTGTCCACTGGATTCTCTAGGCAAGAATACTGGAATGGGTTGCCATTTCCTTCTCCACCAGGTGGCGCTAGTGGTAAAGAATTCACTTGCCAATACAGGAGCCATGAGACAGGAGTTCCATCCCTGGGTTGGGAAGATCCCCTGGAGGAGGGCATGGCAACCCACTCTAGTATTTTGCCTGGGAAATCCCATGGACAGAGCAGCCTGGCAGGTTACAGTCCATAGGGTCTCAAAGAGTTGGACACAACTAAAGTGCCTAGCTTGCACACATTCAATACTCACTGTAGAAATGAATTATGTGATGTCTAGGGTTTCAAGAGTCCAGTTCTATTGGCAATAAATCCAAGGTTTTATTCTTGCCTGTAAATTTGTTTCAAATAAATGCCACATGTAAAAGCAACTTAAAAAAAAGATGTAATCTACATGCCTGAAGTGCCAGATTCATGATTTGATTATTTGGCCCAGTCAGTGAGCTGAAAGTTCAGAAAACAAAAAACAAAACCATAAATGAAAGAAAACATTTCTAAAACAAATTGCCTTCCTTGTGTCAAATGTCCTCCTATGCCTGGAGTCAGACAGGAAACAGAAATAGACCTGTGTGTTATCAGAACTGAACTAAAGTATTTGTCTGTTTCTCCCCATGGAACATCCCCTGAAAGAATATTGTGTTTGATGTAGGGATTCCAAGCAGGACTTGCCATGGTGCTTAGGGTCTCCTGTGTATTGGTTTCATCTGCTTGAACCTTGAGTTGAAGCAGGCCAAGGAAATCAATACCTTGGATGCTGTGTCTGAGTAGGGGCTCAGGAAAATATATAAAGATGGGGAAAGTATAAAGTGGAGCTTCCCAGGTGCCATGGTGATAAAGAATCTGCCTGCCAGTGCAGGAGATGTAAGAGATACACGTTCAATCCCTGGGTCAGGAAGGTCCCCTGGAGTAGGAAGTGGCAACTCCAGTATTCTTGCCTGGAAAATCCCATGGACAGAGGAGCCTGGCAAGCTATAGTTCATGGGGCTGCAAAGAGTTGTACACAACTGAACATGCACGCACGAAGTATAAAGTGAGAGGATAGCTGGCCCGTTTCCCAAACAATTATTGAATGCCACGGATGAGGCACTTCTCTAGGGTATTCAGAGTAAATGGATGAAGTTCCTTCCATTCAGGAGATCATCATCTGCCTTGAAAAACATAGGACTTCCCTGGTGGCTCAGATGGTAAAGAGTCTACCTGCAATACAGGAGACCCATGTTCGATCCCTGGGTTGGGAAGATCTCCTGGAAAAGAGCCTGGCAACCCATTCCAGTATTCTTTCCTGGAGAATTCCATGGACAGAGTAGCTTGGCGAGCTATAGTTCATGGGGTCACATACAGTCGGACACGACTTAAGCACCTAACACATATACATATATGTATTTGTATGTGAAAATGGTGTTCCTATTGTAGGAACACCAGTTTTCTATGGCATGGCTGAAGACGTCCATTTGTCATCCCGCAAGTGTGAATGTCACGTGTTTGTCAAGTTTCTCCTGCACACTCACGTTCTATATTCTGGGAATTTAGCTGAGGAAAGTTTCTGCTTCCTCAACAGCAATGGCCAGAGTGCTCTGGCTTTAGTAAACAGTGTATTAATACATGCATGACGTGTGCACACGGAAGCTGATTGCAGGTTTTGTTCTCTGACTGTGCAGAGCCAAAGAAAAATAACCGAATCTCAGCTTTTTAAAATTTAACATTATCAGTGCTTACTACCTTCCATCCAGGACTTGGTGGAAAGTTACAAAATAAGAGAAAGTGTTAGTTGCTCACCTGTATCCAACTCTTTGGGACCCCATGGCCTGTAGCCCGCCAGGCTCCCCTGTCCACGGGGATTCTCCAGGCAAGAATACTAGAGTAGGTTGCCATGCCCTCCTCCAGGCGATCTTTCTGACCTGGGGATTGAACCCAGGTCTCCTTCATTGTAGGCAGATTCTTTACCGTCTGAAACACCAGGGAAGCCATACAAAACAGGATAAATTTTCATCTAAAAATAAATGAGCAGGTATTACATAATGGAAAATCTACATAGGTTAGGATTTCAGCTCCTTTTATTTTTCTTCTCTGTGAAATTAATTATAGGAAAAAACTTAAAATATTTGAAGAGCTAAGACTTGGGCAAAAAACACCACTTTGATTTTATTCACTTAATGTTAAAAATGTCTCTGACATGTAGTTGATTGTTGTGTTAGTCTCAGGTGTACAGCAAAATAGTTCATTCATATGTACGTTGTGTTAGTCACTCAGTCATGTCTGACTCTTTGCCGCTCCATGGACTGTAGCCCGCCATGCTCCTCCGTCCATGGAATTTTCCAGGCAAGAATACTGGAGTGGGTTGCCATTTCCTTCTCCAGGGGATTTTCCCTGACCCAGGGATCAAAACCAGGTCTCCCACACTGCAGGCAGACTCTTTACCGTCTGAGCCACCGAGGGTTCCTGGTGTTTTCTAGGTATGCATGTGTGTATATGTATTCTTTTTTAGGTTCTTTTCCATTATAGCTTATAAGATATGGAGTGTCGTTTCCTGCACTGTACGGTAAATCCTTGTTGTTTATTTTATAATATGTAGCAGTGCGTCCGTGCTTAGTCACTCAGTTGTGTCTGAATCTTTGCAACACCGTGGACTGCAGCCCGCCAGGCTCTGCTGTCCATGGGATTTTCCAGGCAAGGAAAATGGGTTGCCATTTCCCACTCCAGAGTAACTTTCTGACTTAAGGATCAAACCCACGTCTCCTGTGTTGGCAAATTCTTTACCACTGGGCCACCTGGGAAGCCCATTATGTAGCAGTGCGTATCTGTTAATCCCAAACTCCTAATTTATCCCTCCCCTGTCTCTTTCCCCTTTGTTTACCGTAGTTTTGCTTTTTTTTTTTTTTTCCAAAATCTTTGAGTTGGCCTCTCTTTTGTAAATAAACTCATTTGTATCATTTTCTTTTTTTAGATTCTACATGTAAGTAATATAATATGGTATTTGTCTCTATCTCTCTGACTTCACTTCAGGGGATAATCTCTAGGTCCATCCATGTTGCTGCCAGTGGCATTATTTCGTTCTTCTGTATGGCTCAGTATTGTTCAGTTGTATGGATGTACCACTTCCTTATCCCTTCGTCTGTCCATGGACATTTAGGTTACTTCCATGTCTTGGCTGTTGTGAATAGTGCTGCTTTGAACATTGGGGTACATGTAACTTTTCTAGTTAATTTTCACCTTTTCCAGATATATGCCTAGTAGCAGGATTGCTGGATCATATGGTAACAATATTTTTAGTTTCTAATATTGATTTTAAGCAAGAACGTGTCTTTTCTTTCTTTCATATTTGTGTGTTTATTTGGCTGTGTCAGGTCCTAGTTGCGGCACACAAGGGCTTAATTGTCCAACAGCATGTGGTTTCGCATCTACCCGACCAGGGACCGAATCCTCGTTGCCACTTTGGAAAGTGGACTCCCAACCGCTGAACCACGAGAGAAATCCCAAGAGTATGTTTTTGATCAGATCTTTGAGTGCAGACTCTCCCAGGCTTACCACTGACTACTGGTTCAGCCAGGGGTGATGGAGCCAGTGGTTTCTTAGGATTTTCAAAGACTATAAGGAGATGCTCAAAGTGAGGGATTGAGCAGACTCAGTGGGACAGGAAGCAGGCTCCCCTTCAAGAAGCTAAGAGGCAAATCAGATGTTTGTAGAACCCAAAGAGCTGGAGGTATGGATTGAAGGTGGATATAAAGCTAAGAATCTGGGATGAAGTGGGATAAAGTGACCAGCTAGGAACGCACCCTCACCTCCCTAGGTTCCCTGTTCAGGATGTGAATTTGCCATAAAGTGTAGGGTTTTCAGAAGAATGGGTGAAGGGAAAGCAGCTCTTCCGGAACTTTGCTTGTTTTCTCTGTGATTTCCTGCTGGCCTCCCTGACCTTTGGCCACCACCCACGCCGTCATGGCTTCCACCTACCCCCGTCCTAATCCAGTCAATTGGCAGGCAAAGCTGATGACTCATGTTATTACTTAGAGTTCTATCTGGTGGAATAGAACTGGGTTCTGCAGCTGTGAAAACCTACTGGCTCCCTTGTGATACCGACTTGCCTTAACCTTATTAAAACGTGCTGTTTCCCTGCCACGTTCCCCAGGGCCCCCGTGAAAGCTCTCGGTGATTCATAGGATTTGGAAATGTGAAAAATGTCCCTGCAATAGACATGTGGGACTAACTTGTTAACATTTCTACAGCAGTTTGTTTTGGGGAGATAAAATGTAGCCAAGACACATGTTAGAGGTCAGAAAGGAAAGGGGAGAGAAGTGATGAAGTTGTGATGATTCAAGCAAAAGGATATTGAAGCTGAGAAATATTAGATGAAGCCTTTCATGTATCTGATTCTTACCATGTTGGTGATGAGGTCCTGGAGGGCTGCTGAAGTCACTTCAGTTCAGTCGCTCTTTGTGACCCATGGACTGCAGCACACCAGGCCTCCCTGTCCATCACCAACTCCTGGAGTTTGCTCACAATCATGTCCATCGAGTTGGTGATGCCATCCAACCATCTCATCCTCTGTCGTCCCCTTTTCCTCCTGCCTTCAATCTTTGTCAGCATCAGGGTCTTTTCCAGTGAGTCAGCTCTTCACATCAGGTGGTCAAAGTATTGCAGCTTCAGCTTTAGCATCAGTCCTTCCAGTGAATATTCAGGACTGATTTCCTTTAGGATTGACTGGTTTGATCTCCTTGCAGTCCAAGGAATTCTCAAGAGTCTTTTCCAGCACCACAATTCAAAGCAGCAATTCTCCGCTGCTCAGCTTTCTTTATGATCCAAGTCTCACATCCATACATGACTACTAGAAAAACCATAGCTTTGACTATAAGGACCTTAGTTGGCAAAGTAATGTCTCTGCTTTTTAATATGCTGTCTAGGTTGGTCATAGCTTTTCTTGCAAGGAACAAGCATCTTTTAATTTCATGGCTGTAGTCACCATCTGCAGACTTTGGAGCCCCCCAAAATAAAGCCTGTCACTGTTTCCATTGTTTCTCCGTCTACTTGCCATGAAGTGATGGGACCAGATGCCTTGATCTTCGTTTTTTGAATGTTGAGTTTTAAGTCAGTTTTTTCACTCTCATCTTTCACTTTGATCAAGAGGCTCTTTAGTTCCTCTTCACTTTCTGCCATAAGGGTAGTGTCATCTGCATATCTGAGGTTATTGATATTTCTCCCAGCTATCTTGATTCCAGCTTGTGCTTCATCCAGTCTGGCATTTTGCATGATGTACTCTGCATATAAGTTAAATAAGCAGGGTGACAATATATAGCCTTGATGTACCCTTTTCCTATTTGGAACCAGTGTGTTGTTCCATGTCCATTTTTAACTGTTGCTTCTTGACCTGCATACAGGTTTCTCAGGAGGCAATAAGGTGTTCTGGTATTCTCATCTCTTTAAGAATTTTCCACAGTTTTTTTGTGATTCACACAGTCAAAGGCTCTAGCATAGTCAATGAAGTAGATGTTTTTCTGGAATTCTCTTGCCTTTTCTTCTATGATCCAACAGATGCTAGCAATTTGATCTCTGGTCCCTCTGCCTTTTCGAAATCCACTTTGAACATCTGGAAGTTCTCAGTTCAAGTTCTCCTGGCTTGGAGAATTTTGAGCATTATTTTGCTAGTGTATGAGATTAGTGCAATTGTGCAGTAGTTTGAGCATTCTTTGGCATTGCCTTACTTTGACTTTGGAATGAAACTGACCTTTTCCACTCCTGTGACCATTGCTGAGTTTTCCAGACTTGCTGGCATATTGAGTGCAGCACTGTCACAGCATCATCTTTTAGGATTTGAAATACCTCCACTGGAATTCCATCACCTCCACTAGCTTTCTTCATAGTGATGCTTCCTAAGGCCTACTTGACTTCACATTCCAGGATGTCTGGCTCTGGGTGAATGATCACACCATGTGGTTATATAACTGGGTCATGAAGATCTTTTTTGTATAGTTCTTCTGTGTATTCTTGCCACCTCTTCTTAATATCTTTTGCTTCTGTTAGGTCCATACAATTTCTGCCCTTTATCGAGCCCATCTTTGCATGAAATGTTCCCTTGGTATCTCTAATTTTCCTGAAGAGATCTCTAGTCTTTCTCATTCTATTGTTTTCCTCTATTTCTTTGCTTTGATTACTTAGGAAGGCTTCTTATCTCTCCTTGCTATTTTTCTGAACTCTGCATTCAGATGGATATATCTTTTTTTTTTCTCCTTTGCCTTTCACTTCTCTTCTTTTCTCAGCTATTTGTTAGGCCTCCTCAGACGACCATTGCCTTTTTGCATTTCTTCTTCTTGGGGATGGTTTTGATTACTGCTTTCTGTACAATGTTACAAACCTCCATCCATAGTTCTTTAGGCACTCTGTGTACCAAATCTAATCCCTTGAATCTGTTTGTCACTTCCACTGTATAATCTTAAGGGACGTGATTTAGGTCATACCTGAATGGTTTAGTGGTTTTCCCTACTTTGTTCAGTGTAAGTCTGAATAAGTCTGAATTGCAGACTCGTTTTGCAATAAGGAGTTCATGATCTGAGCCACAGTCAGCTCCCGGTCTTGTTTTTGCTAACTATCAAGTTGGTGTATAAATAGACTTTAAATATTTTAGAGCCAGCCCAGAAGGGGACTGTAAGATAAGTGACACCACTGGGGAAGGGGTGGCTACAGCAGAAGTCCTCTTTGGGGAACACAGATAAGACAAAGACCGCTTTCCTGCTTATCGCCACCCCTCCCCCACCAGCCGCCTCTGGGAACAGCAGGCAGAATCCTGGATGGCTGAGTAGGGCACATTTCCTGACATCCTTTCCATAAAAGCGTCAGCAGTCTGCAAAGACTGGGGCTACAGGGAAAGGTCCCTGCTCTACAGAATTTTATGATTTCGTAAGGAGAGGAGCTCAGCTGATAAAGAATCCGCCTACAAGGCAGGATAGCCCGGTTCGATTCCTGGGTCAGGAAGATACCCTGGAGAAGGGATAGGCTACACACTGCAGTATTTTGGGATTTCCCTGGTGGCTCAGATGGTAAAGAATCCACCTGCAATGTGGGAGACCTGCATCTCATCCCTGGGTTGGGTAGATCCCCTGGAGGAGGGCATGGCACCCTACTCCAGGATTCTTGCCTGGAGAATCCTATGGACAAAGGAGTCTGGTGGGCTACAGTTAGGTGGGGGGCGGGAGAGGGGGCGGCTCACAAAGAGTCAGATACAAGTGAGTGACTTTCACAAGTAGAGGGAGTCGTTCATGATTTAATGGGTGGAGGGGGTTGCGTGGATGCCCTTGAACGAGCGTTTCTAGCTCAGGGAGGTTTTGCGCGTTTCAAGTCCTATAGACACCCTCTGTGTCAAGTGCCACATTCCGCGGAGAGACCCTAGGCCTCGCCAGCGTATGCCTTCTGAAAGACAGGAAGTGGCTAAAAAGAAATGACCAAGGAAAGAGAAAGTGCACCTTTGTTGGGGTTACAGTAACTCATGGGGAAAGTGTGAGACTTGTGGAACACGACAGTGGCTCGTGGAGGAAGGAGCACTCAGTCAGAGGAGGGGGAGCCTAGGGGAAGGAGTGCAAAAAGCTGAGCCACAGGCAAGAAGGGACGCCTCCCAGGACTGAGCAGAAGGGTTCTGTGAAAGAGAACCCCAGAAACTTCCTGAGAGACGCAGCCCGCCTTCAGAGGACACGTTCCTTCAGCATGAAGCACAGTGTCATCCTGTTGGGATAAAGCGCAGGGGAGAGCCAGCCAAGAAGTAATTCTGGAGAAGCATTCTCAAGGGTGTGACATGACTTCCTCCACGCAGTGGAACCTCCAAGCCATCCTTGCCAGTTAGGTGTGATTTCTTTTTTATTTTTGTTGATTCCTGTCTTAGTTTAGGTGTGCACTGGTTTCGATGGAAAATGTAGGTGAACTCTTGCAGTGGCTCTGTAATAACTTGGGAGCAGAAGTGACAGGTTGCGGATGTCACTGTGAGTTGGGTCCGGCAGCCAGGGTATTGGAAGCATCATATTACAAATAATGCCGGTCCCCTCCTTGTCCTCTCCTCCCACTGGCCTCCAGGCAGGCCAGGTGGCGCCTGGTACTTCAGCAGCCCCACATCAGCCCCCAGTGGAGCGGCAGAGAGTGGCTTCTTGTCTAAGTCCCAGCGTCCTTCTTAGGTCACTTCTCCCCAGTGGCTTGCTTTCCCCCTGGAGGACTGAGAGCTGCCCAGTCCTTACCACCCCCTGGCTGGTAAATACCTTTCAAATACCAAGCACCATGCCCTCTCTCCTCCTCTTCCCAGTTTTCCAGGAGGTATTCCAGTGCTGCCCCAGGCAGTCTTCTGGGAATGTCCCCTATCCCCATTTCTCCTCGGGAATTACCATGAGTCAGGCTGGGTCACAAATGTGACACTTCTCCTTTGAGCATCTCTTACAAACCTGTCTCCCTCCCTTAACATCATTTTCTGTCTCTCTCTTTGTTTTTTTTTCTCACAAGACTTGGAGACTATCTTGTATGGTATTTGTAAGTTTGTTGTCTCGTCTTCTCCCTTTAAAGTATAAGGATGATGAGAGCAAGGACTTTGCTAATCTTCTTGATGACTGTGTCTTTAGTGCCGAGAACAGTGTTTGGAAGGTAATAGGTATGGAATCACTTTTGTTGTTGTTTTTGAAGAAAGAGGGTATTGTTGTTCAGTCGTTCAGTCAGGTCTGACTATTTTTGACCCCATGGACTGCAGCACACCAGGCTCCCCTGTTCTTTACCATCTCCCGGAGTTCACTCAGGCTCACGTCCATTGAGTCGGTGATGCCATCCAGCCATCTCATCCTCTGTCATCCCCTTCTCCTCCCCTCTTCAGTCTTTTCCAGCATCAGGGTCTTTTCCAATGGGTCATTCTTTGCATCAGATGGCCAAAGTATTGAAGCTTCAGCTTTAGCATCAGTCCTTCCAGTGAATATTCAGGACTGATTTCCTTTAGGATTGACTGGTTTGACCTCTTTGCAGTCCAAGAAACTCTCAAGAGTCTTCTCCAACACCACAGTTGAAAAGCATCAATTCTTCGGTGCTCAGCTTTCTTTATGGTCCAGCTCTCACATCCATGCATGATTACTGGAGAAACCATAGGTTTGACTAGACAAACTTTTCTTGGTGAAGTAATGTCTCTGCTTTTTAATATGTTGTCTAGGTTGGTCAGAGCTGTTCTTCCAAGGAACAAGTGTCTTTTAATTTCATGACTCCAGCCACCATCTGCAGTGATTTTGGAGCCCCCCAAAATAAAGTCTGTCACTCTTTCCATTGTTCCGCATCTATTTGCCATTAAGTGATGGGACTGGATGCCATGATCTTCGTTTGTTGAATGTTGAGTTTCAAGTCAGCTTTTTTCACTCTCATCTTTCACTTTCATTAAGAGGCTCTTTAGTTCCTCTTCACTTTCTGACATAAGGGTGGTGTCATCTGCATTTCTGAGGTTGATACTTCTCCCGGCAATATTGAATCCAGCTTGTGCTTCATCCAGTTCGGCATTTCGCATGATGTACTCTGCATAAGTTAAGTAAGCAAGGTAACAATATACAGAGAGGATATAGTCAGCCCTAAACCAGAGAACTTGGGGAAATAGACATTTCACTGAGTGCAGCCAGAGGGGGACTTAGAGCAGCCAGAGGTCACTGGTCGGGGGAGGAGGGGGGTGGAGAGCCAAGGAAAGAGCCTCAGGGTGAGGGGCGGGGCTAGAGCAGAGGTTATCGATGTGGTCCACAGAGCCCCGAGGGCAGCGATCTCTGAGACCCTTTCAGGGAGTCTGTAAGGTCAAAACTATTTTCAAAACAGTGTTGCGATGTTGACTCTTTCACTGTGGTGACATTTCCACTGATGTTGCTGAAGCGGGAGAAGGTCCAGTATGATTCAGGGCAGAGGCACCAAACTAGAACCATATGCAGCAAAACAGGTTCCAGCTTCACTGGAGAGTGTCCTCAATCTATCAGCGAAAGCTGTTCCGTTTATGAAACCTCAGCCTGGAGTACGTGTCTGTTTCATGTCTGTGAGATCAAATGCGAAATACACATAACATTTCTGCTGAAAAGTGAAATATGTTGGTTTTCTCAGGGAAAAAATTTTTAAATTTATTTTATTAATAAATTAAAATTTATTTTAATTTTTAAAAGTTAAAATTAAAAAAATTTAAAGAATGAAAGACAAACGATAGTTATTTAGACTGGGGCATTTCACAGATATTCTGCTGAAAATGAATAAAGTGAGCTTGTCAGGTGAAACGATGAATGACATTGTCAGTTGCCAGGGATAAAATTTTAATTTTGAACAGAAAATTAGAATTATGGAAAACTTGAGTCCATCACAGGCAGCTCAACAGTTTCCTTATAGAGACTTTTCTGATGAGATTGTGAAATGAAAGTCACTCAGTCATCTCGGACTGTTTGCGACCCTTTGTGACCTATTCAGTCCATGGAATTCTCTAGGCCAGAATACTGGAATGGGTAGCCTATCCCTTCTCCAGCAGCTCTTCCCAACCCAGGAACTGAACCAGAGTCTCTTGCATTGCAGGCAGATTCCTTACCAACTGAGCTGTCAGAGAAGCCTTCTGATGAGATTGGTGGTGATATATTAATAATGGGATTTTTGATGTTGTGTGATAAAATAGATCAGCATTTGGAGTGATCTGTATAGCTCAGTGAGTCAGTATTTTCCAAATGTTAACAAAATCACACGTGAGAACACATGAGAAAACCAACTGTTCAAAGAGCAAAACAGATCAATGGCTGTCATAGAAGAGAGCTTCAGAAGTTCATCAACATGGTTGCAGATTCCACACTGAAAATTAACTGGAAAGAAATGAGCACTTTACTGTTTTTAGTTGTATCAAAGAATATATACAATTATCTTTCTTTAAAAAGCATATTAAACTCCTCTCGCACTCGGGGACTGATTTTTCTTCATAAACTTCAACTAGGATATTACAGCAGGCTAAATGTAGAAGCAGAGAAGCTATGAGAACCCAGCTGTTTTCTATTAAGCAAGACATTAAGGAGATTTGTAAATGACATCACCCTTCTCACTAAACGTTTTTTTTTTTGTTTGGGAAAACCATCATAATTTATGTTAGTGTGTAATGCATTATTATTTTTTTGATAAATTTTTAAAAAATGTCTCAGTATTAATGTCTAACATGGTAAATACTGATAACGCATTTCTGTTTTTTTAAAAAAAAGCTCCTCAGAATCCTCTTTTGTGAGTGTAAGTAGTTTAAAAAAAAAGTGTTAAAGGGATTCTGAGACCAAAATGTTTAGAGAACCCCTGGCCTAGATTAGGCTTAAAAGAACTTAACAGTGGCTCCAAAGAAAATGAAGCATTTTCTTCTCACTTTTCTCTTTATATCTGCTATATACTGCCTATGTGTTAATCGCTCAGTTGTGTCCGACTCTTTGTGACCTCACTGACTGTGGCCACCAGCTTCCTCTGTCCATGGAATTCTCCAGGCAAGAATACTGGAATGGGTAGCCATTCCCTTTTCCAGGAGATCTTTCCAACCCAGGGGTTGAACCCAGGGACTGAACCAGGTCTCCCACATTGCGGGCAGATTCTTTACCATCTAAGCCACCAAGTAAGTCCCTTTTCTTTTTAGTTGAGGCCAACTCCACACCAGTGGTGTGAATTAGAAAATAACACTGAAGGAGGGAGGCTCGTGTTTGCGGATGCTCCTCTGTGTTGTGTGACAGCTGTTCTCACTTCTTTTCAGACCTATCCTGTGAGGTCATAGTTATTCAGTCCCATTTTGATAGAAGAAAGAGGCTCAGAGGAGTTAAGTATCTTTCCCAATATCACACAGCCCCAAAGTGGGTGGCAGAACCACAGGTCTGCCCAGCATTTCCCACCAAACCACAGTACATCTGATAATTATCAGAAGTGTTTAGGTCCAAAATACTGTCAGGAAATGGCAACCCACTCAGCATTCTTGCTGGAAAAATCCCACGGGCAGAGGAGCCTGAGGGGCTATAGTCCATGGGGTTACAAAGAGTAGGACACGAATGTGTAAGTCAGCACACACGCACACACTATCACTTGAAATATAAGTATGATTGAGGTAAAATATGCTTTTGATGTATTTGAATAATCTCAGTGACTGTCTGGTCGTGCCATCACCCTGGGCTGGCAAAGGCAGTAGCATCACAGAATACCGAATCTCCTGTGAAAGCATAAGCTAGCTGGACCTTTAAACTTCTTGGAATGCTGCTTCTTCATAAGGAAAAAGGATTTG
This sequence comes from Litocranius walleri, assembly GCA_006410535.1. NCBI lineage: Eukaryota > Metazoa > Chordata > Mammalia > Artiodactyla > Bovidae > Litocranius > Litocranius walleri. The sequence continues at coordinate 52,944 of SJYG01001382.1, forward strand.
TGTGTGTGAATATGTGTGTGTGGTTTTTCTTTCCCTTCTGTTTCTGCTCGGGCATTCTTTTGTGAGCATGTAACTGATTATTAAACAGGGTCAAACAGCTCCAGTTGGGTTTCCTGTGTGAATGCACAGCACGGATTTCAGCCTTTCGTGTCATACGTTGTCTGCAGCAGCTGTGCCCACGGTTGAAGTTTCAGATCACTTCCTTCAATTTCCTGTGTTGTTGGAAGAGTGGATGTGTGTGCATACTGCCCATGGAGACAGAAGGAAGGGTGTCTCTACATGCCTTTCCTTGGATTCTGTGAAACGTTTTCATTCAAACATGCGGAGTGCCACGTGTTTTCCTGGAAAGAGCACTGGCTTAGCACAAATACAGGTCCCGCGCTTGTCTGCTGTGGATTCTCTGTGTAGTTTGGGGCCAATTTTTTAGTTCCCAGGCCCAATTCTGCTTCCTTATAAGGTTCCTTTTCTCTCTGAAATTTTGCAACTCTGAGTCCTTGTAAAAACCTCATTTCCCAGCTCACCACACTCTGTTGTTCTGAAACATTCATTTTTCTTCTTTCTGATTTTACTTTCCATCTGCCGTTCATCCTCTTTCCTTTCCCTTTATTTGCCCAACATTAAGTGCAAGAGTATTTCAGTTCTTCCAGAATGGCTGTCTTTCACTGGCTTTGTCATTCAGCTCCCATATATTATGGATGCTCGCCTTCCTCTGAGAAAGAAAACCCCGCCGTGTGTTCACTTACGGTTCAGCTGGCGGTGGATCTCGAGCTCGGATTGTGTCAGGATCCTCCCGCCCCACCGCAGTAGAGCCCAGAGGTGCTGGGCTTTGCTCTATTTTTGTTCAGTGTAATTAGATTTAAGCACGAAGGATGATCATGGCAAATAGAACTCATTCTGCTTTCACGGCCCAGTATGAACCTTTGAACTAGAACCAGGATGCGCTAGGTCTCTGTACTCCTCAACCTGGGCTGCCCCTTCCTGGCTTCCCCAGATGCGTCAGGAGTGGGTGCAGCGCCATCTAGTGATGGGCTGGGCTGATGCTTTGCTGCCCGATTCCTGCTATGCCTGCCCCAGAAAACCTGTGGGCTGTGAAACCCATGGGCTGTGCAAGCAGGACCTTAAAATACTAGGGACATTTTGCAGCAGGTCACTTACTATACAGGAAGTTCCCGTGTGTTATTAACCATGCAAATGTGTGTAAGTACAGAATCCCTGGGGCTGTGAGAAGTGAAGATTTATGGGCATCTTCACTTTGCTAGTGGCTCAGACCGTTAAGGATCTGCCTGCCATGCAGGAGACCCGGGTTCAATCCCTGGTTCGGGAAGATCCCCTGGAGAAGGGAATGGCAACCCACTCCAGTATTCTTGCCTGGAGAATCCCATGGACAGAGGAGCCTGGCGGGGCTGTAGTCCATGGAGTAGGAAAAGAGTCAGACACGGCTGAGCAACTAACACGTTCACTTGAGAAGAGTCTTGTTCGGTTTTAAACTTTTCAGTGAGGTTTTGTGTTCTTAGTTTGAGGTCCAAGTGTTGGGGTTTGAGAATTTGCACTCTTGTGAAAAACATGGGTAACTGGCTTGATTTTTCTCAGCCTCAGTGTCCCTGTTTCTCACCTGTAAGTAAAAGATCATTTCTAAAATCCTTCCAGTCCTTTAAGAAATGTCATCTAACCACAGGCACTGCAATTTTTGTGATTTGCTCTAGTGATTGTACACACTTCAGATCCATTGCATCTTCCAAGAGGGAGTGTAGCAAGAATACTAATAGTTGTCATTGATTGGGTTCTGGTGCATCTCTGATACTGTTTTAGGAACTTCACCCAAATTTGCCTTTTTAATATTTAAAAAGTTCTCACTGACAGATTCTGTAAGATGAACATTGTTATGCTCATACCGCAGTCAAGGAATCTAAGGCTCCTGCTGCCTGTTCTCTGTGCTAACAAACGGGTGAAGAAGATAAACAAGTGAGAAAATATGCTGTTGTCATTATAATTCATCATAACACCGTTCACAGGGTTCCCGCAATACCAGGTGTATATTTATCTTTCACATACTTATAAAGCTTCTGTCAAGTGATTGTTGGAGAAATAGTAAAAAAAAAAAAAAGTTTTCCAAGGATTCAGGGGGAAGGTCGCCTTTTTAAGTGCTAACATGGTACTCAGCCCTCTTTCCTGGGAGCTGAGCAGTGAGGAGAGACGAAGGCGGGGGGTCAGGCCCCAGGGGTCACTGCTGTGTCCCGGCTGCTGGCGCGGTGATGGCAGGTGGCAGAGGTCCGTCAGCACCATCGCAGAGACAGCTCTGGGTGCCCCGGGCATGGCACCGTAGCAGCCTATGTGTTTCTGTTAATTGGTTTGCTTGGGTCTTCTTTTTTGAAAGCTGAGCAGCCTTCCCCAAAGTGTGCTTTCTAGGGTGTTAATACATTTTATGAGGCAAACAAAGCTTTCAGATCAAACAGCATGAGAACTGCTGGGCTGAATAATGTTAATGGGCTTCTTGGCTCTGGTGTAAGCCTGCTTGAAATGTTTTGCCGTCAGCGTGTGTTGCTCAGTCACTAAGTCGCATCTGACTCTTTGCAACCTCGTGGACTGCAGCACGCCCAGGCTTCCCTATCCCTCACCAACTCCTGGAGTTTGCCAGAGTTCATGTCCATGGCATCGGTGATGCCATCCAGCCATCTCATCCTCTGTCACCCTCTTCTCCTTCTGCCTTCTATCTTTCCCAGCATCAAAGTCTTCTGCAATGAGTCGGCTATTCGCGTCAGGTGGCCAAAGTATTGGAGCTTCAGTATCGGTCCTTCCAGTGAGTATTCAGGGTTGATTTCCTTTAGAGTTGACTTGTTTTATCTCCTTGCTTTCCAAGGGACTGTCAAGAATCTTCTCCAATACCACAGTTCCAAAACATCAATTCTTCGGCACTCAGCCTTCTTTATGGTCTAGCTCTCACATCTGTACATGACTACTGAAGAACCATAGCTTTGACTATACGAACCTTTGTCAGCAAAGTGATGTCTTTGGTGTTTTACGCACTGTCATAGCTTTTCTTCCAAGGAGCAATAGTCTTCTAATTTCATGGCTGCAGTCACCATCCACAGTGATTTTAGTGCCCACGAAGAGGAAATCTGTCACTGCTTCCACTTTTTCTCCTTGCATTTGTGATGAAGTGATGGGAAGTCAGTGTGTAGTTTAAAAATTTTTTTTAATTACCTGTATCTTTGTTGTGGTGCGTGGGCTTCTCATGGTGCTGGCTTCTCTTGTGGGGCGTAGGGCCTAGGGTGCTCTGGCCTCAGTAGTTGCAGCTTGGGGCCTCAGTAGTTGTGGTTTCCGGGCTTAGTTGCTCTGAGGCATGTGGGATCTTCCCGGACCTGGGATCAAACCCATGTCCTCTGCATTGGCAGGTGGATTCTTATCCACTGCACCACCCGGCAAGTCCTACATTAACTGTATTTTAATCTATAAATCAAGTAACCCTCAACAGGTGGGGATAAGCAGGAAAGTGTAACTCTTCTCCCTGTGCTAGGAACCCTGGTAGCTAACCACTGGTTAGTTCATGTGCGTGTAGGTTTCCAAAAATGTCCTTGTTGCATCATTTTGCTTTGTGGATGGCATATCCATTCTGATGGAAGATGAAACTGTTCCCTCGCGGTCACCTGGCAACTGGGTGGACACTCCTGCAGAGCAGTGAGCCCAGTAGCTGCTGTCTCCCGGAGGTAGGGTTGCACCCTGCAGGCTTCATGCTCCTCCCAGCATCCTGTTGCTGGGATGCTTAGGTTGCTCTCTTGGTCTTTGTTGGCTGCCGTGCATGTACATTGCATGTACATGCTCAGTTGTGTCTGACTCTTTGTGACCCTGTGGACTGTTGCCTGCCAGGCTCTTCTGTCCATGGGATTCTTCAAGCAAGAATAGTGGAGTGGAAGAATAGAACAGAACACTTTCTGTTCTAGGGGCTCTTCCCCACCCAGGGATCAAGCCCACGTCTCCTATGTCTCCTGCATTGGCAGGGGATTCCTTACCTCTGTGCCACCTGGGAAGCCCTATTGACATTGGTATTTGATAGCAATGATTTTGATTAATGATCAGTCCCACACTGACCTCATGTCCATATGGACTGTCCTATATCATACAATAGAAATTAGTCATCAATTAGTTTATTTTAGGGCATAAACTGTATGCTTAAGAGGTCTCTTAAGAGTGGCTACTAAACATTTTGGGGTAAATCCTAGTTCTTGATTCATGGACTCTTACCATTTTAGTAATAACATCTTTCCCATATGCTGGGCACTTGACATATTTTAATTTGACTAACCCTTCTACCAGCAACTCTATAAAGGTAGGTGCATGTAACATCTATGATTTATAGAAGAGGAATTGGATCAGAGATTGGTTAGGTAATTAACTTCCCCCTTAGACCACAACTTCCAGAATCTCTCAGCACCTCCTGCTGTTTTGCCTCAGTGGCCTTTTATAACTTGCAGGACTGCTCCTCCTCGGAACCTCAGCTGATTCTGATACAGCCTTCTTGAGCACTGACTGATCTGGGATGCCTCCCCTCTACCCCCCACCCCTCAACTCTCACCTCCCACTTCCACCCTCAGCTGACTGCCCTAAGTATGACACATTTTGAACCACTTCTGTATAACCCTCTGTATGAAGTTTCAGTATTAAGACATAGAGTGAAAGAAACAAAAAGCAAACCTTTATGTACACTCTTGACTCCAGTTATGGGAAAACTGCATAGAAGGCTGGAAGGAAAGATGGTGATGAGATTGTGTTAGAGTTGCAGGATAATAGATTTTTTTTCCCTGAAATGTAGTTATATGAGGGAGAGATTTTTATGTGGTTATAAAATGGGAGAGATTTATTTTTTATGAATCTATAAATTTCTTTCCAAAAACTGAAAGACGTCTATCAACTCAGATGGTTACCCTACACTATCATGAATTATAAAGTAATCTTTACAATAGTTATTTTTATCAATTGATTAATAATTGCTGCTTGCCTTACACATCCAATTTTGAATCTCCATAAAATGTCATCAAAAAAGCTCTTACTGTACTCTTTTTGGAACTGTAAACAAACCAAGGAAGAAAGCAAGCCAGTGGTTTTTTTTTTTTTTGCATGACCACAATTGCCAGCTCCACGTGACTTCAAAGTGCCCTTTGCAGATAAACATCTGTCAGCGATGCCTGAATGTCTGTGGGCTCTTTTCACACAAATCCTGTTGGTCAATCATCATCATTCAATCACCATTCGTTTGGTAGAAACAGTTATTATATAAGACCCCCAGTTTCATGGTGCCCAGAAATTTTGCTGCTACCTCCCTGATGGCTCACTGGTAAAGAATCTGCCTGCCAGTACAGGAAACATGGGTTCGATCGTGAAGATCGCCTGGAAAAGAAAAGAAAATAGCAACCCACTGCAGTATTCTTGCTTGGGAAATGCCATGGGGCCCCTGGTGGACTACAGTCCATAGGGTCACAAAGAGTTGGATACAACTGAGTGACTAAACAACAGAAGATCATGTGAAGAGTGGCAGAAACATCCCAAGGCGCTGTCACGGGGCCTCAGACAGTGCTCCTGGGCTCAGATTCTAAATTAATTCATCAGGCTGTGTGCTGGCCAGTCTCCAGGATGGCCCCAATGGAGCCCTGCCTCCTGCATTCATGCTCTCGTGTAGCTGCTTCCGTATTATTTCAGGGTGGTTCTACGTGACCAGGGGACCTGGCACAAATGACGCTTTGTCAGCTCTGAGACTAGGTCGTAGAAGACTTCACGGCTTCCCGCTTGCTTGCGTGCTGTTGGATCACTGACTCTGGGCAAAGCTAGCTGTCATGTCATGAGGACATCTAAGCATGCATAGATGTCCACGTGGTGAGAAACTGAGGCCTCTAGCCACCAGCCATGTCAGAGAGGGATCTCAGAAGCACGTCCTCCAGCCTCATCACATATCCAGATGACAGCCCCAGGTGATACCTTGATCGAAGCCTCCTGAGAGACCCGAGGTCAGACCCGCCAGCAAAACCTCTGAATTCGTGAGCCACAGAAACTGAGCGGATAAAGGGGCCTTGTCACGGGAGTGGGGTGAGAGCAACTGTACTGATCAATAACTGCTGTATTCTGTGATTGGTGTGTTGCCTGTCAACCGTCTAAAAGGCCACCAGACAAACTTGTTGATTCAAGAAAGAGTGTGCTCATTAGTTATGGGCTCATGGTTGCTGTGATTACTCATGGGCCGAATGGAAGCCTCCTAAATCTTTCTCTTACTCTTTTTAACAGAGTTGCTACATTCACTAACAAGTCTTAAACATTAAGGTGCATTGTTTAATGAGAGACATCGTTCAGAGACAATATGCATTGTTCTCATTAAAAAAAAAAAAGTTGGTGACTTGTCTTCTCTTGTCTCCTGGAAGTGGAAGCTGGATAATGTGTAATTAACTGAGGGAGAAAAGCCCAGATTAGGAAGTGGGTGTTACTTCAAGGACCTAGAGTAGAATCAATGGGCATTAACCAGTATCTACTGAAAGTATTCAGAAAATTACTTCAGATTCTCTCCAGTCATAGTGATAATACTGACGTTAAGATTGACTGTATAAACTTAGATAATTTCCTCTTATTTCACTTCTTATTTGCTATTTTTCATTAAAAAAGCATTTTTGAGTTTTGTTTGTTTGTTTGTTTACAAAGCTAAGTTTATTAGTTCTGTCGCCACGAGGGAGACTATCACCTAGATTGTCTTTGTAGTGTCTCACAAAAGGGAACTAGGGCAGGGTATTTGTATAGTTTTGGAGCCTCGGCTGGGTGAATTTCAGGTGCATCTTGCACTGTGGGGTCGGGTGTGGGCCGAGTTCCGCCTTCCCAGCTTTCTCTGGACCAGTGGGCATGGTGAGGTGGGGGCCTGGGGCCCCCCTCCATGCACCAGCTGTGAGTCTTGGTGAGCCAGCGGTCTGGTTGGGTCCGGGTTTTCTTCTAGGAACACGTGTTTCCTGAAGCGAATAGCTTAGTTATTTCGTTTGGTCCTAGCATCATTTAACAAAGGTACAGGGAAGTATGTTGGCGTCAGTGCTTGGGTGTACAGATGTGGAGTCCTGAAGCAGGAGGGTTAGTTCTTTGGGGAAGGAAGAGGATGAGGTGAGAGAAGCTTCCCAGAAGAGTTACTCAGGTGAGAGAAGTGCGATGCGAATTCTGCAGAGATGCGAGCTGGCAAAGAATTTAGATTGCCTCTCAAACTTGAATGTTGCTACAGATCAGCAGGAAATGGCAACCCACATCAGTGTTCTTGCCTGGAAAAATCCCATGGACAGAGGAGCCTGGCAGGCCACAGTCCATGGGCTTGCAAGAGTTGGACACAACTTAGCAACTAAACTACCACCACCACCGATCAGCAGATCAGCAGGGGATGTTGCCGCAATGAAGATTCTTTATCGTGCCGTTCTTGGTTCCCAGGTGACACTGGCGCTGGTCTGGGGACCACACTTTTGAGTCATGAGGTCCTCGACCCATAGAGGGGCATGCAAAACCTCCCCAGCATAAAGTGGTCAGCTGTATTCTGGGAGCATCCCCTAGGTGTTTGTGTGGATGGTGGTGAGCGAGGCGGTGAGAGAAAGGCCCTGGCTTAGGAGGGCTTAGAGGCTCTGGGACTCCAGGGACCAGCAGCCCAACCGTGACTGCACATCCAAGGTGAATTAGAAGCACGAGGTCTATTGGTGGGTTCGGAGTGGACAGTGTTCACTGGGATGTTGTGCTTTTCACCGCGGCTGGGCTGCCAACCACTTCTGTAAGTGAAGGGGGCCCGGGGGAGGTTTAGGCGACTCTGATGGTGGCGGCGAGCTGCAGTGGATGGGGCTGCACAGGAGGAGGCCTGAGTTCCCTGGGAGCTTTGGGAATTTCCTTCAGCTGTTGAGTTAACATGGGTTAGAAATCTGGGCCCAAGGGAACGCGAGTGCCTAGCTGGAGAAGGGACAGCCAGGTTCAGGAAATTTCCTACTCTAGGCTTGGGATGTTCTCCAGGGATGGATGCCCTGCAGGACATCTCACATCCCTGGGCTCCTGGCCATGGAATGGGATCACCAAGGCCAGCTGGGGACATGGAGGGACCAGAGCGGGGACATGGAGGGACCAGAGCAGGCACAGAGCGAGGCAGGGACACTGAAAATCAGTGGGTGTGCTACCCGGCTTTCCTAAGCCCGGCCCTGACCTGGGCCTGACACCATTGGGCTGTTCCTGGTTGGATATGTTCCTGGGAAAAATGCCTTTGTATAAATCGGAAATTCAGAATTTGATCTGTTGATGTTGCAAATGCTTGCTTCCTCTATTTCTTTCAGTTTCATTTGTATCCTTCTAACCAATACTGAACTCTTAATGTTTTTCTTTTTACAGGTAGAATGGGACAAATGTCTCAGCTTCCTTACTCACAGTTGTTCTTGTCCTGTTTGTCCTTTTAAGCAATGTCTGGGCCACCTGTTCGGAGAGGATGTTAGGCTTCACCCTGTGCCGGGGGCTCTCCTCCACAGCCCTTGCTTTTCCTGATGCTTTGAAACTCAAACACAGGTTGTGTCTTACTCAGTTTGCCTGGAACTGGTAGCATGAACCTCAGTTTACTGGTGAGGAAATTGTACAGATGAGAAAGCTGAGGCTCAGGATGGGTCAAGCCAATTGGTTAAGCCCGTGGACAGAAAATACAACCACAAAACAAAATACAGGTCCTCGTAGAGGCCCGCATCCTGGGAGTGGAGGGGAGATCATGCGCACAGAGCAGGCGCAGTGTGGAGAGGTGCGCGGGCTGGGGCCAGCGCCAAGCTTGGAGGGCACACGGGCCTGGGGGGGTCTGGGGGGGGTGTTGTAAGAGTGTGTGTGTGTGATATGTGTAAGGAGTGTGTGATGTGTGTGTGTGGAGTGTATATGGTGTGTGTGGAGTGTATATGGTGTGTGTGTGTGTGTGTGGTGTGAGTGTGTATGTGGTATCTAGTGTGTGTGTGGTATGTGAGTGTGTGTGGTGTGGTGTGTGTGTGGTGTGTGTGTGTGGTGTGGTGTGAGTGTGTGTGGTATGTGTGTGTGGTATGTGTGTGTGGTATGTGAATGTGTGTGTAGGGTGTGTGTGATGTGTGTGTGTGTGGTGTGTGTGTGTGGTATGCTGTGTGTGTGGTATGTATGTATGGTGTGTGTGTGGTGTGTGTGTGTGTGACTGCATCTGTGGTATGTATGTGTGTGGTGTGTGTGTGTGCTGTGTGAGTGTGTGTGGTGTGTATGTGTGGTGTGTGTGGTGTGTGTGTGTGCTGTGTGTGTGTG